>JAVSBS010006463.1:0-112930 GCA_033124195.1 Coracias cyanogaster | reverse complement strand
TCCTGGCTCACTCCCAGCTGCTAACAGCCTGCGGACCATGGCCGGCTCAGGATTCTGTCCCAGCAAAGCCAGGACAAAACGGAAGAGCAACACAGCACTTTGGCACACCTTTTGTGCAGTGAAACAGCACACGCAAAGACTGCCCCACCCTGCTGGGTCACAGTGCCAGAGCTTTGAGGGTGTCTGAAAAACTCATCATTAAATACCATTGCTCCACTCCTCACCCTTTCTTTATACTACCTACTATTTTTAGCTTGTGGGTTTTTTCATACTTTCCTATTGTCATTTTTATTTCTTTTCCTGTCCTGCCATCTCTGCAATAGTTCAGGAGATTTACCCATTGGCTCATCAACTCTTACAATCTATCCTTCAAGATAATCCATCTTAAACGCCTAGTTAAAAAAAACAAAACAAAACAAAAAACAACCAACAAACCATCTATGACTCATGGCATCACAAAGGACATAATTATTTGTATAATTCCGTTGCTGAAATACATAATTAGTGACAAGTGTGATTTGTGTTAAAGACAGTATCCTTAAACATGCCTACAGCTAAAAAAATACTTTCTGTAGCATCTGCTGAAATATGAAATTCCCGCTCCTTGGCACATCTTGTTCTACTCATTTGAGGAACTTTTCCAAATAACATAAAGGCCTGTAATTTTTTGATGACACAGAAATGCAGAATCAGATACTTCCTCTTAACATTGTACAATCTTATTTCCTAGTGAAAGTGCTAAAATTTTTATGCCTAAATGCCATCCTCTTCTTTCCTATATTTCCCCGTATGTGGAATATCTTTATCAGTGAAAGTAGAAAGACACAACTTCTTTTTTTTCCTAATCAAGTAGCTCTGCTCAAAACTGTTATTCCAATTCTTGCATGAGATTCAAACATCTTGCATAACTTGCAGAAATTCTGACATCACTGCATAGCACCAAATTAGTCTCAGCCTGTTTCAAAACCTGATTCATCACATAAAATGTAACAATTCCCACTCCAAACTTTCTGTACCCATTTGTTCACTTTGATCAGCTGGCAAAACACACATTTTAGAGTCTTCTGCTGCTCCACATGTCATACCAAAGTGGGTTTTGCATAAAAGGAAATGGCACGCTACTATCTTTGTAACATTTTCAGGGCCATAGTTATAAATACTTCAGATGATGCTCTAGACAGGTACTCAAGTGATGCAGATTTCAGCTTGTTACATGAACAGCGGGGAGAGTTGCAGATCTCGTTCAAATCGTCCTACGCTGATTTACCCTGGGTGATCATAGAAAAAGGAAGCATACAAAAAGTAAAATTTCTGAGGTGAAGGACTTTATACATACCACATAAACACAGGAATACACAGGACAACACCCTGATACACAGAAACAATCCCTGCCTGCCCAGGAACAAACATGGAGCAGGCGAAGCAGGTGAATCCTGCTGGCCCTGAGCTGGGCTCCCAGCAGAGCCACTGTGCCAAGCAGGAGGAACTGGGCTGCGGGGGCAGGAATGCTCCCCTGGGCCAGGCCCTAAGAGCCCGAGCCCAGAGGAAAGCGGAGTTGGTAGGAACATGGCCAGGAGGAGAGAAGCGGAGGTGCCAACAGCTGCACCTTGCTCAGGTGAGAGGGAGCTACGGGGAGCCACGACAGCTGAGAAAGAAGGGAAAGAAAAAGGCGCAGAGCTCCTCTGAGACAGTTTGCATTTCTCTGCAGGCAAGATCCAGGGTGAATTAAAAAGGAGGGAAACACCCAGGAGAGCTGTCGAGGAGAGGACAAGGGAACGGCATAGGCAGGAGGAATGCAGTACTGAACAGCATGAACTGTACCGCGTACTTCAGGCGTATCTGTATAGCTAGATCACATACTGCAGACATATCTGTACCTATAATTACTTACAAATACACACCCATCTTTTTTTTATCAGTGCGACAAATGTGCAGCAGTTGGCATAATGTACACCTTTTGCCTTAGTCCTAGTAATACTGTTTTTGTTTCCAAATTCAGACATGTCACTGGGAAGTCCTATGGCACATACTTCATTCATCTGTACCATTCCAGAGGGTTTTAAAAAGAGGGAGCCAACAGCTATACACCTGTAGAACAGAAAATTAAGAAGATACTTTCATGGACATCATTTTTCTTTCAAAGGTGTAGCTTTTGCAAAACTAAATTATTTTTCTTTCCCAAGAAGGAGCAGTTTTTGCAAAAAATATTTCTGCTAAGGAAAAAAAAAACCAAACGTGATCTTGAGGTATGTTAAAGAAACTATTTTAATCCTGCAACTTAGACATACTGTTTGAAGGGTCACCCTCACCCAGAGTAAAGACTGATAAATTATCTTAACACCAACACTTCAACATACCATTTTTGGAGTCAATCCTTATTCAAAGCAAGCGATGACAAGACAAAAAGTGATACTCCTCCTATATATTCTATACTCTTAAAAGAAAAGATCGTTATTTCCTAAGCTAACATAAACAGATCTGTCTCTTCTTTATGCATTAACAATTAATATGGATACTGCTTATAGACATCTGTAATGCTCCGGGCTGTATTTATGGTGTGATAACTGTGTCATTTTGAGACACAGTGCACCGAGATGATAGAAAGACATAGCTGAACTGTTCACTCATGCTCCTATCTGAGGGACAACACTGCTATCTTGTTACTAAATACTGCCCCAAGCAATGAAAAGTTTCATAAATCTTTTTCTACCAGTGTTGTCAGCTTCTATTTTTGCCTGTGGCTGAATGTGATTATAATCTGTTTCACCATACAAGAAAACAAAGTGATCTAGATTATAATGACTGGGGAACATTTTGGAGCCCTCCTGAGCTGCAGGATATTTCCAGCTGCTAGCATAGCTGATAACAGACTTAATAGAGCTAATGATTTCTAATACCACTAACACAAGGCTATTTTCACAGTGGGTAAATAATGATTCTTTTGTTTTGGAAATAGTTAAGGAGTCATGGAGATGTTTGATAAGTACATGATACAGTACAAATGCAGCAATATTTGGATAACTAATGGTAGATTGCACCATAGCTAGAAGATAATATATTTTTGTGTTTCCTTTTAAGAACTTAAAACTTTATAACCCTGTTAACACCACTGTGACAGCAGGGAGATTTCACTGTAAACAATTACAAGTAATGTTTTAATCTAAGCATAAAAACGCATCGATTTGTCTCAGCGCACTGCATCTTTGTTTTTATGTTGCTAATTAATATTACGAATCTTCACTAGAAATAAAATAAAAACTAATTGGATAGTAAAAGAAATTTTCTTGAGAGCTGAATGCAAAAAACCGCATCAATGGGGCAAACTATGAATAGCATCTATTCCTACAGTATTTTACTTGACCATAACTGTATGCTTCTGACGAGGATTAACGACGTTTACTTGGTTTCCCCCTTTCCTGGTGTGTTATCTGTGTGCCCCATTCAAAGGCGTGCATTCCCACCAGGGAGAACTCCACTCCCTAGGCTAGAAGATTCCTTCCAGTTTTTTGTTTGTATGACATTATATACCAAAAATTTCCTACGGTAAAAATGTATTTCTCCCTCCCTCTTTTCCTCTCCTGCAGTTACATACCTATATATGTTGCACTTAAGAATCTTCTATTTTTCCTTAAAGACATTTGAACATTATTTCCCCCTAACTCATGGCAGCTGTAAGGACCGTTTGGGACTTCTTTGCTGCTCACTGCAGTGCTCTGCACACCCAGAGAGATGGCTGCTGCGCTGCGAAAGGGGCACGGGGTGAGGGCAGGCAGGTCAGGAAGGAAGGAGCACTGGTTTGAAAGCAAAACTTACTGTGAAATTCTGCACTGTTGAAACTGTGCCTGTTACCAGGTAGTTTTACTGCCCTTCGAGTTTTCTGGGCTGTATTCAGTAGCAAACGGGCTTCCCTAAACGGGATTGCATTTCAGCACACTCTGTGTATCCCCAGAATGGGTTGTATCACGCTGCTTACAATCCAAACTTCTCAACAAGCAGAGAAAAATATTAATTGTAATTCTGATGAAGTAAACAAAGCCAGGTTTAAATAATATAATTCAAGATAGACAGAGCTCTTAAAGTCAAAATTAAAGAAATGAAACAACTTATATCTCAAACATAGGATAATAAATGGTGTAACGCAACAAACCAGTATCTACCCATTATAAACTTTATAGATTTTAGGAAAGCATATGATAACCCCCATTGTGATTCATTTTCACGTAGCTTGAAATATTACAGGAAGCAAGCAAAAATAATTAAGTTTACCAAACTGTATTTCAAGGTACGGCTTCTACAGTTAAACGAAATGCAATCTTAAGCAAAGAGTGTAATACAGCAGCGGGTGTCAAACTGAGAACGCAATCTCTTCTCTTGTTTGTCACTGCCACTGTTTCATTATGACAAGAAACTGTAGACTGGAACAACAGAAATATTTCATGGTCTGAGTTAATAGCAGATTTTGTTTGTGCTGGTGATACAGCAGTTCTAAATGGCAGGTCAAACTTGCAAGGAACACCATGAGATTGTTTCACATCACTAATAAATCAGGTTAAATATTATGAAAAATAAATCTAGCAGGAACTCCAGGTTCCAAATCAGGTTTTGTATTAGAAGGCCAAGAAATACAGGGTTTGGAAATTCACATACTTGACAGACAGGAGCAAGCCAATGGATATGATAATAAGGAAACAATACCATGATCAAGTAACGTGACAGCTGCATTCACTAACTTGAATGACTTGCTCACATGTCACTCTTCCCTAAACACACAGATAGGTAAACAGCCACTAGATTCAGTTACTTATGCATTCTGAACGCTAAGGCCTTCAGAAAATATTAGGCATTAATTTAATTCCAAAACACTAAGATTTGGAATTCAACAATTTTTATATTTTTTAAAAAATAGCACTCAACATAAGACAGGAATTCAAAATACATTAAAAACTAAACTAGAGCACAGAACATATCTTGCACACCACTGACAATTTGAGAAGCATATCAAAGGGCCGACACAGTCTTAAAACCAGGAATACTGAGAAAGTTAGAGAATAAGATGGCTATGCTGCTCAAAGAGTAAGAACTGAGGATTGCTTAATTAAAATCAGCTATAATATCACAGGGCAGGGATATATTACATATATCAGCATAGAAAAAATGAAAAAGTGGGAATTTTGGAGATCAAGGAGCTCTTCTGTATCAATATGGAAATTGCAATGCCAGCTAAAATCAGATTTAAACACTTAAATTAGGAATTTATGGTAGGAATAGGCAGTTGTTACAGAAAAAGGTAATAATCAGACAGTAAATTAAATATTTTCATCATCTGGAAAATTGTTATGGAATGGAAAAATCTAGTAGAGAGTATTTAGCAAAGAAGGTCTTGAAAATGGAGAAGCTATATAGGAAAAATCTTGTGAAGTGTAAGAGTTATAATGTTCTGTTGAAAATTATTAAAATACAATATACTAGGCAGTCCTTCAAAAGGCAGTAAAGCTATGTAACAGGTGGTGGGATAGGAGATGCACTTCAGTGTTGATGAACGCAAGCGCAACTTGAAATTCTTCTATTAACTATTGATTATAAACTACCTAAATGACCTAAACTAACAGACTAATGAAAATAACTGTAATACAGTAGACATTTTCCAGGATAACATTGTAAATGCATAACAATGGAAGAAAATAAAAGTGCAGCCTACTTGCCAAGCTCTGACATGAAGTGATTGCATGCTGCATCCTTATTCCAGAAGCGAACGACAACCCTCAGCTGATTTACGACATACTTTGCATTAACACGCGCACATACGCCAAGTTTGGAAACACAGCACCGTTCATTCACACGCCGGGGAAGTTGTTCTGTGTTATTTTACATCCACCCTGCCTCATTCATGCTTAGCATTGTGAAAAAAGCAAAAAGGTTTAACATGTCTACTTCACACACGTGCTCTCTGTAAACTCAGATTAGTTCTCAGAATGTGAACCTCACAGGATCCCTAACTAGTCAAAGGGACTGAGGTATCCCCAGCTGCAACTGGAGGAATCCTGTGCCCATACTCTAAGCACAGTTTATGGCTGGACATAAAAGAAGTTAGAGCTTCCTGTTCCATCCAGCTACTTTGCATTACCCATACTATTCTTTTCACTTGTAAGTCAAGCCAGTTATTGGTATACATTGCTCAAATGAACTGGAACATCAACAGAGCAAAACGAAAACAAAGGCATTGCTTAGGCACAGCCTAAGTACTTATATTACTGTCAAATGATACACAATAATACATTGTCTTCGATTTTCTAACACTTCATAATTCTTCAGTGAAAGAGGCAATACTCTTCTGCTCTCATTTTTCAGTAATTCACAAGATTCACACTAACCAATTCAGATGCAAATACAACACGTTTGTTCTTCAGATATTATTAGGTTACACATCTGATTTTCTAACTCCAAGCAATTAGAAGCCCAGTACAACAGCAAATAAAGCTGCTGGTCAAGGAGACGTTGCATAGTCAGAATAAGGCTTCTTTAGATCATAAATTGAAGAGCTATAGTGCCGCAGGCACTGTTTATTCACATTTGATAAGACTGTAAGAGACAGGCATGCTGTCTCTGCCTCGGTTTTTATGGGGGATGAAAAAAAAAGAATCTCACAAATCATAAAAGCTAGAAATAGTTCATCATTTACTTGTGGTCCCTGAATTATCTATCTGTCACTGTCAGGGTTGCGCACACATACTCCTGGGCTGCTTTCACTCCCATCCTGCAGAACAGGAGACCTCTGAAAAAGGAAAATCTATTTCCTTTTTATTCTTCTTTCTAAGCATCATGTACTTTACAAAACTGAATTTATTTTCTTGACGTAAAACCAACAACAACCATTAGGTGAGGAAAGTAAAAAGACAAGGGAAGAAAACAGAAGTGGGAAATGCTGTCACTGACAAGGACGCTGCTGGAGGAAACATTCAAAATGTATTCTCTGGCTTTGATGTTTCACAAAGGTAGGGCTTCCGGACTTGAAGGAGGCAGCTGAATATTACCCTTGTCTTTATATATATATATGTAGATACATATATATATAGTATGTATTATATACATGTAGAGATATATATATTGCTGTTATTACCAAGTAACACAAAAAACCAGTTTCAATGCACATTGCACTTCTTTATGACATTTCTCCTATTTCTCTGTCAAATTTTGACACCGAGGCTTTCTCTCATAAACACGTTCATCAGTACTGTTTGCTACCAAGCTGGTGATTATCATCTACAAATCAGTCGGTATTCATCCCGGGATGTACGGGAATGCAAACAAAACCCCTTCCTTCCAGACCATACTCCTTTGCACGGAGCAGCGTGTTCTCCTCCCAAGGAGGCACTGTGTGCCACCACCATAGTTTGTAACAAATGGTGAACTCATGGTGCATGAAATTTACCCCAAGCAAAACAGAAGGGTCACGGAGGCACTTGAATGCTGCGTAGTGGGGCACAGGCGCTGGTGTACAGACAGGAAAAAAAGAAGCAGGCAGGTGCCCTAGCTATTTCACTTCCATATGCCTGCTCACCTCCAATTATTTCATTAGGGTCCCGTTATCAGTTTTCATATCTAAAATGATCTATCTAGTACTGCAGAACCCTTTTTCCACGCCTGCTCTCTGCTAGGCTGTTCTGATTGCTCTCATTATTCCTTCTTTCCAACAGAGAGATATTCATTACTCAGTACGTAAATCAGACTCGTTTCAACCCTTTGCTTTTAGCTCCAAATCTGTCACTGCACATGGATTACGCTCGTATTTCTTACCTACTAAACTATTTCACACTACAGCTTTTAACTGAACAGATTTAGGGAAGGAATTCAATGCAAACTGTTAAAATGATTATTAGAAAGCAAAAAATCTGTAGGGAGTGTAACAGCTTCCTCAGGCCTCTGGAAATCAAACATTTCGTGTTTAATTCTCGTTTATACTTCAAAGTTTTCAAGCTAGTCATTTCAGAAAATGAAAATCAAAAATATTGTTTATGAAGAAGCCATACCTGTAAAGCAGCCTATGCTCTACAGTACTCTGGACTCCATCAGCTCCCTGCTAAGAACAAGGAATAGCGTCTCCAGACCATAATTTGCTTCAATTCTGTGACTTCCTTTCTATTGCCACAGTATGCCTCTATGTAAATCGGATTTATTTATTCATAGGCATTGGCATACCATTACTTTTGTCAAAACTGGTCTCGCACATAATGTTGTCTCTGCATTCTTATAAATGAACTGGAAAAGCAATTAAGATTCCCTGGCATTTGGGAGAGGGGAGGGGGCAGCCACCGCACTGTTGCTAACACAATCTCCGTAGGCGGATGCTCGTGCAAAATGACTGCATCTCTGTGTAGAGGGAGATAAGAGAAGTGACACAGATTAAAACAAATTGTTGATCCATACCAGAGAGGAGCTAGGCAAACAATAGCAGTAAAAGCATAAATGTCAATTTGGGATGATAAAGGATACAATCTAAATGTAATATGAGAGGCCTCCAGACAAAGGGAAGAAATAGAAATTACACATTACTGAAGTACCAAATGCAATAAACAAACAAATATGTAAACACATGCATGAATATGCATATGGAAGAATTCAGATCACTTGATTGCTAAAGAAACTAGATTTCAAAGTAAAATACTGGGCAATTTCAAAAAAGTTTCACTGCTAGATTTGAAGGAAAAAAAAAAATCTTATTTACACTCTTGGTCATTTTGTTTTTATTTTGGATTATTCTCGAGTATCTCAGCATGCCTTCCCCTACATCCTGCATTTGCATCTTGGTGGCACGGCTGTCCATAAGATACAGAAACCAACGCTGGGAAATTCTCTCTCACAAGAAGCCGGCTTTTCTTCTGCTGAAGAGAGCTGTCAAAAGGTTTCTCTAATTGCTTTCAGAATTTCCTCTCCTCTTCCCCTTAACATTTTCTAGCACCCTACAGCAGTTTGCCAGATGAATTAAGGTTTCAGAGCTCATTTAAATAATGTTATGTCTATTCCAGCCTTGGTGAAAAAAAAAAAAACCCAAAAAACTTTAATCCAAACCATGACCTAACAACTAGTCACACAGACCTGTTAAAGACCTGTCAAAATTCACATATCACAGTCATCCTTAGTAGTAATATTGCCACATTCTACCTGATCCTCTTGGATGATCCAAATCTTTATTTTGTTGTAAGAACATAAGACACCGAAAAAAGTTAAATTTAACTTAATTTTTCAAAGCTCACAAATACAAATGAAATTCTCAAAAGCTACACATTAGTAACTGGTTTCTGAAGGACAGTACTGCAGCAAAAATCACTGCAGTAGCACCAAACTGGGACGTAGCCCGTTTATTAATGTGATCCATGTTTGGGGTTCTCTACAGACACACATCAAGCTGTCAAGATCAATTTTTTTTATGTGAACAAAAAGCAACGCAAAACCAAATTAATAACAAATGTACATACATAGACACATGCTGCTATACACGTTCAGTTAGTGTAATTACACATGATAACTATAACAGAATTGCCACTATATCGAATTGTGCATTTAAATAATCACATATTCCTGGTGCCTGGAGGTAGTACCATGCTACAGACGTCAACACCAAATGGTAACAGTGGCCATCTTTACAGATCCCCGGTGATGCAACTCTCTCCTTAGTTTAACTCTTATCTTGAAGCATGTAGAGATGAGAGGAGGTGGGAAAGAATGAAAATCTACAGGCAGACATTTTATTTCTCCAAATGTGAAATGCAACTCCTATTTGAAACATAGTCTCTAAATACTAGGCGAAAAAGTTTAGAATAACATAATACGGCATTACTGCTGCTGCATTCGAGTCCTTCAGAACATTCTCTAACTAGTGACAGTTACTGTATTTCAGAACTCTATGAGGCAATTCCCTTGCTTGACATCTAACATCTTGCAAGCCAAACTAACTTTCAGTTATTTAGAATGAGCTGTACTCATATTATAAAAGACGTAATATTGTTCTTTCAAGTGTTCTTTTTAGAAATCTGAGCTTCTGCTGAATCTGCATTATATGGTAAGGTTTCCATTCAAAACGATTCTGCATTCTATTAAACTTGTTTTGTTTACAACCGAACAGCACTGATACGTTGCACTTTCAACTTTCAGTATTTTTGCATTGTATCCTGCAGATACATTAAAAGGAAATCTCAGTATGCAATACAGCTGTTTCAAATACAGCATTCAAATCAATTCATCATTCGAAGCAAAAATGTATATTTATTTTGTAAACATTATGTAATTTTCTGCAGTAATTTAAAAATATTTTTCTTATTCTTAAAGATGTAAATAAAGATGAACTTCAATATAGCTGCTCCTATGCCAAGATAAATAACATTGATAAAAGACTTTGAAAAAAGAAATAAATATGTAAGTTTATATGTTCTCAACATTTGTGACAGTTTTCCATCTGTACATATATACTATGCATTATTAACTCCACCAATTACTCCTCTGGTCCTGTATTGCCTGCTCGAATATTCTGTGTTTCTTCCCTATAGTACCCCGAAACTGCATTGTCATCATTCTACAAAAAACATATTGGCCACTTTTTCTGGAAAACAGACAGCAGGAATATTTCGGTTTTCCTGTATTAAGGAAAAGAGAGGATCATTTTGTTTGAACAGCTAGAATACCCTGTGCTCGGCAGCAGAGATAAGGCATGTGGAAGCGCGGTGACTCTGTATCAGGGAAATGCTTCTTGCCATACCCATGTACACAACAGCTTTATTTCGCTTTGAAAAATTCACGTTTTCAAAGACACTGTCTGCAGTTGGTTGCTTGCCTGGATCAAAGAAGGGCTTTCTTCTCTCCCCTGCAACAGGGGCTCCAGGCTACTGTACTCCATACGTTCACGACAGACAATACAACGCTACCATGCTGGTATCACATTTTTCAATGTACGTAACAACAAATGCTATCAAAATCATTAGGAACTGGTAGTAGCCTTATACCCTCCTCTGCACTGGCTTGGCTTATGGTGTCTCTGCTCACATGGATTGGTGATGAAATAACCAGCAAAGCAGCTCTGCAGCAGTGATGGCACACATAGCAAAGACTAGAAGCGGCTAACCATTTGTTACCACCTGCTCAAAGAGCAGCGGTCCTTTTTCTCCAGCCATGAACTGTAGCAAGCAGGGGCACCTGAATGTGTGGAATCCACAGAGTCCGATACTCTTGGACAGGCTGATGCTGAGGTAGAGATATGCCCATCTTCCGGAGTGCTGACATTAGTGCTTCTCATTTCTATCTTACACTGCAGACTCCACCACGGAGGCAAGTCCCCTATGTTCAAGTTCTGCTACACCTCCACTTATAGAAGAGATCAGGAGGATCAGGCATTATGGAGAGGAGAGTAAGAGTTAGGAAGAAGGTCTCCACTCACAATAAGCCCTTGCCCAAGAGGTCTAAAGGTATCAAGAGACTTCATGGTAGTGCAAAATGTTTCCCGGTGTCAGTGCTGTAGAAGACACTTGCTGCCCATGGTGCACTTTCTAAAGCATTTCCCGCTGGGCAGAGACAAAGGACCCTACTGTGCAATTCAACGCAGAAATGAGAACCAGACCTGCAGAGGAAGCCACCAAGGGATACCAGGCTGCGGGGACAGGACACTGAAGCTAGCCTGAACAGGGACTGAGACTTGTCCCTGACTGGTTAGTCAGAGAACAGGAAGCTTAGGACTGAGGGCTAAAAAAGATTAAGGTGGGATGAAGATTTGGGAAATGGAAAGCTGTCAGTCAGGGTGATGGAGGCAACAAGAGAACAACACATCAAGGTGCTGGGAGAAACAAGATGGCTAGACCTAACAGTGGAGAAAGAGAGAGACATTCAAAGATCTCAGTAAAGGAAAGAGGGACTGAAAACTATTGAGAAAGGAAGGAAAAAACCAAACCAAAACAAAAAAAACAACAAAAAAAATCCCACACAGAACAAGACAAAGAAAAGAGTAGAAGTCAGTTCATAAGAAACACTAGAAGATGAGCAAGGAAAATGAGAATTAGGACTGGATAGACAAGCAGACTGGGTACAGAATACATAGGAAAGCTGGAAAAAGACCACCACAAGACTGATGGGAAGAGTACCCTGCTCCCCTGGGGCATGCACCAGGGCTGGCCACAAAGCTGCTGGGGCTGAGGGGACCAGCTTTCTGTACACTGCCCTAGAACTGGGCAAATTCAGACTGAACAGACAGCCTTATTTCTGACAATTGGCAAGCTTCTGCGTGCTTGATTTTCCAACTTTAAGCTTAAGATCTTTTTAAGTTCTGTGGGTTTTATGTTTCTTTGACTATTTTGTTGTAAACCAGAAAATTACTAACAACGAACAGAGCACTACAGCTTCAGCTGGTGAGCAGGAGCTGCAGCCACTACCAAACATCACACAGCTATTAATTTATTTTACAGTTATCCTTAGTATTTCTCATCACAATAATATTAAATAAGCTATGCACATACACTGATGGAAGACACACTTCACAGTTTCTGTCAGCAGTGCTGTATTTGTTATGAGTTGGAATTTTTATTTGAAGTTTCCTGAGCTTCTTTGTTAGCTACTGAGTCAATCTCAATTTTAGGTTGACACCAAAGCAGCGCAGATTAACTTGGAAACGATGCCCAAAGCTTGAATTGCTGCTGGATCATTTGTCCTTATTGAATGATGGCAGATTTGTGCATTATGTTACACACTGCTACTGGTGCCACAGTTTTAAATATTGCTCCTTTCATCACTCTTTGTCAATTATCCTACATTTAGAGGACTTTTTAACTAAATAAATATTCCTGCATGGTGAACGTCAGAATTAGGAGAAAAGTCCTGAAAAGCTGGTTTATAAATGAAATTCTGATTTCAGTAAATTCATTCTTCTCAGAGAGCTACATTTCCAGAATAAATTATCATCTCTAATATCATCACCTGAATACAGCAAACCTGTATTGTAAAGGGTCTTGGCACTGAATGATGGTAGGCGTCAGAGGCTTAATGTTTAATTACTGAACAGAGTTTTCTGGAGAGTTAAGTGCTAATATCATTCACTTGCTGCTGTCGGCTATGTGGCAGAATATTGTGGCTGTTACGATCTGTCAAGGAGAAGTGATTCATAAACTTTGGTGTGTGCTACTCAAACGCACAGCTGGTGGAAATAAAAAATGGACAGCTATTTATGGCAGTAAATCCCAACAGGAAATGTCTGACTTTCAACATACATGAAAAATAAACAGAAAGTCTTAATGAGGAGAGAAACGTACATTCCTATACATTGTGGAGCACAGAACACAAACTAGTTACTGATACTTCTTTTATATTTGTATATTTTAGGGGCTAACAGTAATTTCTGAATCATAAGTGTTACTCTAATTCTCATGTTAATTAATGAAGGTGCCTTCCCTCCTCCACAAAAAGAGCAAAGCAAGCTGGGCTTGGCGTCTTAATTTAATACCCTCTCGATGTAAACTGTGCAGCAAAGGGACAAAAGAATGGGGAGATTAAAGAAGATTCAGATGTCTAATTTTTGGTTTGCTGCAAACAATAGCAACAGACGGTTCATCAAGGAACTGAAGACAAGAACATCCCTATACGTGCTCACAAGGGTTGATCATTTCAGTGACCCACTTGCAAGGGTCTGACGGGGAACTGCAGGTGTAGGTGACTGCCTCAGATCTAATTGACCCACCCCCTCGCCAGCCTGTTCTTTTGTTCCAAGCCAGCAAGTTCAAAATCCACACCCCACCCCCAAACATAGCAAGAACATAAAATACATCTGAGTATTTTTTTCACTTTGTCCAAAAGCGCTACCAATAGAGACTGCAAGAAGGTGGCAACAGCGCTGCGAGCATTTCTGCAGGCGCCGCATCCGTCAGGGCTGCTGCTCCCCACCGAAGCAGTCTGCTCACAAACGCAAGCTCTTAGCACCACAATCGATAACGTTCACTTCCAAAGACAATAATTTCGAAAGGCAAGAGCGTGTGAGACTCACATCTAGATATGATGAATAGCAGTAAGAACAAATGTTTGTCGTGGTGGTAATGAGAGGCTCAATTTTTTATGCTAGATACAGCCTGTTTTTAAAAAGATCTACACTTTTCGGTACGGACATGCTTCTTTGTATGCACGTGCAGTTGCACACACGTTTTAAGGGTGAAGGAAAAAAGAAAGATTTCTCCTTCATATATGAGCCTAAATGGAGATTAATTCCTGACAATCTAAAGCTTCATTTTGGATATTGAATACAAATTCAAATTTGCCTGTTTTCTCCACTCTCATCTGTTTCAATCTAGTTAATGAAATAATGTTTTATAAAATAAATAACAGGGGAATTACGCTGTAGCGTTAACAGTAAGCATGAAATAATGAATCAATGCAAGTCTTGCAAAATGCATAGCTTAAAGTCGTTTGCAAAGGAATAGATACATTACATTTGATCTTTAAAGATGAAGAAGGAGCCAAAGTAGTTTGGGAAAGGTGATCACTCATATTCTGTACCTGCTGGCAGAAGGCCTGTGATTCTGCAATAAGGAAGAACTGAACTGTTTATTGGTAACCGATAAATAAAAGGAAGAATAAGAGAAGGCAGGAAGGAAAAAGAGTGCAGAATGACAAAAACCAGAGGGGAGGGAATGAAGTACAGAGCCCTCTAGCACAGAAAGCACTAGCAAGAGACATGGCGTATTTCTGACACATGGTGCAGAGAGCTCAGCAACAAGAATCCGTTCAGACTCACACATGAAGAGACAAAGAGCAGCACCTCTCAGCACAGTAGGACACATTCGAACGGAGACACTGACAGTGGACCCAAAGCAGAGGTAATTACAAGCTCAGCTCTGCACAAATATGCTGCCTTCCAGCTGCTTCTAACAAAGTGCAGGCTGCTGCTAAAAGAAGCCCTGCTGTCCCAGCCCTCCCAGCCCAGCCGCTTTCCTTCCTTTTGGCAGGTGATAGCACCGGCGCGCTGAGTCGCTCCAGCCTGACAATCCAAGTGAAAACAAATCCTGCTATCCAGACCGGCCTAGCTCTCAGTCAGACCACTTGGATCAGCCAACCAACGGGACAGTTTGTAGAGCTGGCACCAAGGAAGGGAGAGCAGCAGCGGCATGAAGCCAGAGGCAGGGGAAAACAGGGCGGGGGCTTTGGGAAGCAGCACAGTCTTCAGCCGGTAGTAACCAGCGATGAAAACGTACCCCAAGGTACGGATCAGCAAGAGGATTCCCTGGCCACCAGCTGCCTCATTTGAGGTCACTATCAAACTCCACCACCCTTTCCTGCACCAAGCTTAACGTTTGTGCAGTTGTGCGGGAACCTGCTGCCGGAAGCCATCAGCTTGTGAACCACACACTGGTTTTTTTTGCATGGGTCAGCCCTTTCTTGGAAATTCTGGTATGATACAAGGTGTGGATGGCAACAGGAACGCATAGCCCATCGGCAAGCACCATGCTGTCAACCCACATCCTCACACCCTGCTGAAGCCTGCAGAATTGTTCCTCAGATTTAAACTTTCAGTTACCTCTGCAGAAGGAAGCTCTGTCCTGGGCTTGAAATAAATTATAATTACTTTTGAGAAGGAAAACCAAGAACCTTCCTTACAAGTTTCTGTAAGATCTTAAATTGTCCTAAGAGCCACGTTAGAGCATTTGCTGTTGACAGACACTGGATAGATTAAAAATAACAGGATTTAAACAAAATGTTTTCATGGATTACACTTCCAAAAATCAGCCTCAGATGCCTTTTTTTTTCCCTGAGACGATTCTGGGAAAAAATGAGTTGCATTAGCCAATCCAAAATTCTATCAAATGTGTGACCTCATTTTCTTCCAAAAAGAAATCTGTTACACATCTGCAGTAACAGCAAACAGAGATTATAAATACTAGCCTCAGCGGTTAACAGTTATTTAAGACCAATCGATATAAATGTTTCTTAAAACTGCATCCACTAACAATACTTAAACTAATGGCGATTCTCCAGATATTTCTGTTTGGATCCATTTTATTCCAAAACACATTTCAATAATTTCGAAACACAGCAAAACCAGAAAAAAAACATTAGTTTCTACTGCAAAATGTCACCAAATAAACTTAGGAAAATCTCTTAGCTGTTTCTTACTGAAAATTCGACTTTATAGAAAATCAGCACGGCTTCTTAGGGCTTGGATCCTATCCCCCGCTCTACGTGCACATAAACATTCCTAGTACACAAGCAGTGTGATATACTGCTTTTCTCTACTTCAGCAAATGAATTCTAATGAAAGCATGTAGTGAAAGCATGTAGTAGTACATTAATGTACTATATATAATTTTAAGAACATGGTTATGATGTGTAACCAATGCTGGGAAGTGCTTCAAAATAGCACTTTTGTGTATCCTCTTGCAGAAATTTCTTACAACAGTTCCATCTGAGCAGTGCAGCATGACTAACAGTTTTTTAAAAAAGCAAAACAAAAACAAGAACAAAAAAATCTTCAACCAGCCCACACCTAAATCTTACCCACTGCTGTCTCCCAGGAAATTGTGACAGATTCTGTGAGAAACCTGGGACTCGTGCACATTAGAAATTCTTTCCTGCAGGGTTAGCAGGTGTGGGCTATGTCAAATAAATTTATTGCAGTCTGTGCTAATAACGAAAATTATAGAAAACCTAGATGAAAGTGCTCTGCATCCAGCTAATTTGAAGCTACCTTACGAGACAATAACAAGCTTCTAACAGTTTTTCCCTTTTTTCAAATACACTAATTATGCTTAATGTTCCCTGTCGCATTAGCTTTCATGGTAATTATATTTCAAAACTTTTGCAATTAGGGTACAGTTAATATTGTGGAATATTGCAATTATTTTTCATTGTGACACCTCTATCGAAAACTGGTGGCATAACGATCACGTTGTTCAACTAAATCAGAACTGTAGAAATATGGCAAATGAACCAATTATACATTATTATTTCTAATTACAGATAATGCCCTTTTCCTTGCCTTTGTCCAGAAGAATTTCTCAAACACCCAGATTCTCCCTAATTTAAAAAAACAACTCACTAAGTTCTCCACCTTCAATTTTTTTCATACAAATACTAAACTAAAGTTTACTCAATCTATGTAAGCATTTTACTCACTGACTGATCCTCGGAGGTAACTTCACATGCATTACAAACGCACTCGACACCTTCTCTAATTCAGCCCCATGTCGTCCCAAATAACATTTCCTTATTTCCGCTTAACCTTCCTCTTTAATAAACTCAAGGCCTTTAGGTCTCTTTAAGACTCTAGCCCTCCTTGCCATCATTAAACCTAAATCTCAAATCCCCCAAATTTATAGCCCCAATCCTATGTTTATTAGTGCTGAGTAAGTTCAAACGCTTGATAAATGACAACAGCAGAAATTTCTAAGAACTAATATATGTAATTGTTGAATTGTTGATGTTCACTCCTGGGTTTTGAGGAGGCTGTTCAGAATTAAACCATTCTATATAGTCTGCTAAACAGAAAACTATTACAGAACAGGACGTGGAGAAACAGGGTGCAGGAGTTGAAAAGGAACTGCTAAAACAAAGCAGCCAGACAGCTAATAGGAGATGTTCTAAGTGTTTTCAATACTTCAGCAATTCTAAGAGGTACTATCATTTACCAGCATTTACATTATTTGTATAAAATTTTAATCAAGGCTTGCTTAATTTTCATTTAAATTACAATATACCAGTGATAAATAAATCAACGATCAAATCAGTGACTTCAAACAGAGAAGACCTTTACCAAAAGCACTGGCTTGCCAAACCCCACCATCTGCACATTTCCCAGCTACCAGCCTAATGAATTTCAAGGTTATATTACCAAGTGTAAGATATAATTTCTAGCTAACATCAGACAACAGAAATTAAACATGTATAACATGCTACACTATTTCTGGCATGAAAAAATCTGGAAACAAGTCTACATGACTCCTTATTCCCCTCTATAAAGAACAATATAGGATTAAAGCAGAACTCCTCCAAAGACTATTTCAAGTAGAAATGTGCAAATTGCACATCTCAGCTTAGTCAGTACTGTGAAGTAAGGTTTTTTTAAGAGCAAAGCCGCTTTTGGTAACCCAAACAATGAGCACATTTTCAAAATGAACTACATCTCCTCTGACCTTCTGAAACTCTAAAAGCTGGTTTGAGTGATTAAATGACAGCTGGAAGTCCTGAGAAATCTGGCACAGAATATAATTGTTAAGAACGTCTCAAAGTAGTGCCTCACTCATCACCCACCTTTCCATCATTACTTGGCTTGTATTAACTGTCTTTATTTTGCTTTGTTTTGTTTTTTAAATTAGGTTTATGTGACTTTGTATTTCTGGACATAGCATTTTTCATGTAATTTTCCTTTCCATTAATTTAGATGTACAGTTTCCACCATCTGCTGAGCACTGACAAAATACAGGACAAGTAAACTGAGCAGTAGAGTGTGCTTCTCCCTCTTGGCTGCAGTAATGCAGCTTAAGTACCTGTATAAACGGGAAAGAGAGTGTGACTCACAGGGGTTATGTGCACATATATACGCATGTCTGACATGAAAATCACCTACAAACTATCTAGGCTTCAAGGCTGCACACAGGCAATAATGCAACCCATCTAGTACTACAAATATCAATAAATAATATCTTCTGAACTAATTGCAAAATATTATAATAGCCTGGAAATAGTTTAACAATAAGGTTATAAATAGCTTGTCAGTGGTTTAAAAATAGAGACTGAACTAATTTTCCTCATGAAAAAAATTGTAAGTATTGAAAATAAATGGCTTCTTTTCATAAGCTAATGGACACATAAGATCAGTGCTATAAAGTCCATCATGTTTGAGAATAAACCCACCTTCAAGGACTCCTCAAACTTATTCCTAACTGGAAAATTCAATACTGAGAACCTTTTAGTACAATAACCATTCTAGAGGACACCTTATTTTTTTTTTGTTTGTTTGTTTTCCATGGAATAATTCTGTCCAGTTGTTTCAACATTCTATCACATTACAGATAAAAGTTTTAAGGTAATGATCACCTTAAAAAGTAAGGCCTGTAAGATTTTGAAGACTTGTGAAAAAAAGACAGTACTTTTGCATGCCTATTTAATTCTAGCCCATCTTCGGCATACGTATCACGTCAACTGGATGAATTTTCTGAAGCAGTGAAGCGTGTAAGCAGGGCGTTAATTGCCCTGCTCTTCGTAATGATCATTTTTTCTATTGGACAATAATATTTGCTTTACCGACAACTGTCAGAATATTCCACTAAGATCTCCAGAGGGTACAAAACGTACACTTGATCATGTGACATGCTGGGTAATGTAATATTTGAGCATCGTGATCCCCACTCAAAATGTGAGAGTAAATTTCACTTGTGACACTCCATTACTTTTGCCAAAGAAACTTGGATATTCCAAGTTCAATTAGCAATCCACTACTATTTTAATTTGCTTCATTACACAGTATTTTTAAAATTCTTTTTTAATCAGATGTGTGTTGTGTATCTAAGTGGATATGCAATTTTTATTTCCTGAAATCTTTACTATGCAAATTCCTGATGAATGGATTAGCCCAATAATGCCTATGTGAGGCATAATAATTCTCTATAATGACACAGCAGAGCTACATGTCGCTCTGAACCACTGCTACTTAAGTACTCCCAAAGTGAGTACCAATGGCTTTTTTGGATCTCTTCCAGTACTCAGAAAAATCAACCTAACTTTATTATCATTAAAAACAACAGCATTATATTTCTTTTACTTGTCTCATCTTTGTGAAAATTCCGCTTTTTTTTTCTTCCTGGTCATTTAATTTTTATCGATATCAAATCTCAAATGTCTCATGAAAAGGATTCAAGAGAGATCAATACAAGTGTAGGAACCTGAAGTTTGATTCTAAATTAAAAAAACTTCTTCACAGTACTGCCTGTATGTCTCAACTAAATATATGTTTGCAGCAGACCAACCAATAAGTCACTACTATTTTAAGCTCGATTACCTATTTTTTAAAATCCTCTAAGTAATCTTTCAACATTTTCAGCTAAAGAACTGCGCCATAAAAACTTCTGCAAAACTTGTAAGGTTTACATCAAGACCACATGAAAACTACCCATATTCTTATATGGATCACTTGTAGTATATAAATGGATTTAATATCTTGAAATTGCTTAGCAATGAAAACTCAGCTACAGAGCATATTCTTTTGTTGGTTTACATTCTGTAGTTGTGAAACTGAGATCAACACATGCTGAAGTACTGAAAGTAGCACTAAGCATTGAGTTAGTGGCTGAAACAAGACTTAAGAACAAATAAACGCAGGCGAACCTGAATTTTGATGAATAGAGTACAAACAAATAATCATTAGAGAGCATTTAACCATCATCTAATGACATAGATTCATGAAAAGCAGCTAGGAGAGCAGTAAGAAAATACATTCTCTTTAATTTTATGAAGCCTGTTAGAGCAGGTAGATCTGTGCCACAGGTTGTTCCATGTTTGAGCCATTTGCTGTATGTCTGCTCTAAACATTCTCCGTTGCTGTGACTTTACTCCCAGGAATATTTAGCAATGTTCAAATACTGTTATTATACTATTAAATTGACCGCGTCTAATATCTTCAACAGATAACAAAATGAAAACTGAAGGTGGAGAAAGCAGCAAATCTTATCAAAATATGTACAGATTTTCACACAGAACTTGCTGATTTCTATAGGAAGGAGGAGGCCCAGCAAGCCAAGAATGCTGCTCTCATGGTTGGGTTGCTTTGGGCAGTACTGACTGCTTCCCACCTATGACACTTGCTCTGTGTTCGCTTTGCAGAAGAAAAACTTCTCTCTGAAAAAAAAGGAACAGAAGTCTAACAATTATGCAGACTGAAGACTAGTAGGCGGAGATACAGAGAGTTTTGGTGTTGGGAAACACACAGTGAGGGTAGAAAAGCTGTAAGAGAGGACAGCTCTGGATTTTGGGTTGGGTTTTTTTTTTTTTTGGAGGCGGGGATGGTTGTTTTTTCTTTTTTTATTTTTATTTTATTTTAGTATTCTGTTCTTTGATAACAGTATGCTTAAGCCAAAATCTGAAATTATATAATGTCACTATAGTTTTCTCAAACATTTTAGATGGTTTCTCATAAAACCACCTGACAGCATTTTCTGGGAATTAGGAATAATTAAGCTGCAAAACTTTTGCACAGTCCGAAACCTAATGGTGATACTTTGGTAGATACTTTTAATGTAAGTCAGCATGCTAGAGCATTAATTCCTGCAAGCAACCAACTCAATGGAATTTTTTGTTAATCAAATGAACCTAACAGGTTTGTTATTAAAAAACAGTTCAATATTAACATTACCAGAGTGACGACTAAGTATTTAATGTATATATTACACTTGTAGCTAAAAAAAATCAAACAAAACCAAAACTACACACATCCTTTCCTCCCACAAAAGCAAACAAAATCCGACCACCTAGAGGGAACAAACATCAAACCAACTATCCAGAAACTGAATTTAGGCCTCCAGGCCTCTTAGGAATGTCTAATTTTGAACTGAATCTGCCTATCCTGTAAAGAAAATACTATTCTACAAACCCGCCTATACTATCCTACGAAGAAACCATTGACTGCAAAGGCTGCTGCTCCAGCAGGATTCACCAGTACTAATTTTATCCCAGAAATTTAAACGTTAAATATTAAGAAGTTGCTATCATCCAAACTAAACTTGACTGAGCAGTTTAACTTCCACGTTAGCCAGAAGTCAGCTACGCTGTCGGGGCTCAGGGTCTCAAGAAGCAATTGCTGTGGCTTCCCAAAATAAAAGCACCATGATAAAGAGCTGTGAAACAGTACCAGTTGCTTTGTGACAGCAGGATATTAACGGAAATTGTTACAAAAAAAGACAATTAAACAAGACTCTCTAATGTATTTGAGTTTCTGGCATGAACTCAGAGGAACTGAAGAATGAAGAATGTGGAATCTTTCCAGCTGCCAACAATAAAAAAGAAAAGAAAGATATGAAGAAGAACTGGCATGTGGTTGCAAATACAAGTAAAGACATTCGTTTTGTGGCCATCTATATACTTCTGGATGACAATTTGTAGTGGTTTGTATTCTATAACTTTTTCCTGTAAATGATGTGGAAGAAACAGTCGTGCTACCTGTGTAGATGGACCGGGCTTGGGTTGTTGACAATATGCTTTTAAAGGTTTGGTTTCTTTCCAGTCTCTTGTGCCTCTTCCTCAGATTAGTTCTGTAAGTACAGTCCCTTACCAACCTTTCTGCATTTCCAGAACCACCAATTCTCAGCTACACACTGGTCTCCATAATCTCGTCATGCTTTCAAGTCACAGCCACAAATCAGAAACTCAATGCCTTGGAAATTCCTCCTGTTCTTCAAGGCAATCTGGTTTTCTCTGCACCCTCTTCTCCAGCTGCAAAGAGCACTCGCAAGTACAGCTGACTGGCCTTACCATGCCTACTAAGTTCATGGATTTTAGAATAAATTAGCCATTCTTTAGCCGTTTATGCCTGGTGCCTGCTTCACACCACAAGGAGACAAACTATTCATAAGTATCTAATTAAATTTTGCTACATTGTTAGATGAAAAAGACAGAGGAGGAAAGGAGAAGAGATTTAGAAAATGCAGAAGTGTCTAATTAAAACAGTAACTATTTCAGTTTTTAAATGCTGAACCATTTCATTTGGAAGATTTTTAAGCAAATATTTTCATCTTCCATTTTGATGATTTCCATCTGTTTTTATTTTAACACACATTGAAAGAAAGTTAAACAAAAAGGTTGAAACTTAAAATGAAAAAACCAAACCCACATTTTGCTTTAGATTGAAGTAATTCATATTACTTTTCCTAACCAAATTTGCAAATTGATAAAGTTCAGATTTCTTCTTTCATTCCACATAACCCTTACAAATTGCCTTTTACCTTGCCTCCATGCTTTTGGAGGAAATTTTCAGCTACACTGGAAATGGAGGTGCCAGGAGTTGATGAAACTTGTATCGCAGGGTCACTAAGGATTTATATGCGCATCCAAACCATCCCAGTCCCAATCCTCATTCTCACCGCTTGATAAAATAATTCAAAGCCATCATTTACCACTTGAGCTCTAACTCCCCAAACTCCCTTCTCTGGACTTTTTAAATTATGTTTTCCAAAACCTGGAGCTCACAAACTTACAAAGATTTTACGTATTTTCATGTTTGCTAGTCCCTATAATTGACAGATCTGTGTTGTGAAACAATTATCCACCTGTTTGTGGGAACAAATATTAAACAAAACGCTCAAACATTGCGTTTTATTAGCAGAACATTTCACGCTTCATTACCGTGTGTACTAACTGAGAAGCCAGCTTTGTGCCTGGTGTGCAAAATTCACCCTGATTCCACTAGAAAAAGTGATTTGTAAAACCCCAAATAATTACCATGGCCTATACATTACAGATTTAATTAATCCGGTGTCCAACACTGAAGTCCAGATTTCTGAGTTCTCCCCAAATCATATGAATTAGCACTTAGGACTTCCTATTTTATGATATACTAACAAGCGTCCCCCAGGTCTGGAGATTCAAGTTCAAGAAGGATGTTTCAAAATAACAAGGTTATAACACATTTTCTTACAGAATACTGAGACAATACTGAACTTTTCTCTTTTGTTACAAATGGAAGTTTTGGGGCATACCTGCTCACAGTAAGCCAGTCTCTTTGGCAGATTTTGAAAGCTCTGGCAGCAGAAAAAGGCTCCCTGGCTTTTAGGGGTTTGGCATGTATAGGCTTCTATACCCACACATTGCATTTTATCATTAGGAAATGAGAATGACCTTTTATAACAGTGTTCTAGTTATTGCCCCTAAATTAACAAAGCATGAAGGATAAGGAGCCTTCTCAAAACAATACAACTTCCATATTGAGTTGCCCCTTCTCTTTCATTTTGATTTACTGTTTTGTTGTCGTTTTTTTCAGATCCCAATATGGAACCTCTCACTATAATCATAAAGATGCCGTTGTGTTTTTGCTTGTATGCAGGCATGCATTTATTTACTTCAGAAATCATTAGACCTGACGTGAATAAAAGGAGCAAAAAGCTCAATTACTGACAATCACACTGTTACAGCCCTATGATACCCAACACAAATGTATTAAACAGAAAGGAACTATTGTAAAGAAGTGACATGTCAGGCAATACCTCAGTGGGGTGAGGCAGGGACCAAAGGAGAGCTGAATGACAAATAGCACCCTATGTAGACGGAAAAGGTCACTGCCATAAAAGCCACCTAGGGAACTGGGAGCAAGTGCAGCATTGCTATAGACTGGAGGAAAACACAGAATCCAAACAAATGGAACAGAGCGAGAGATGCAATTTCATTCACATGTGAATGCCACAGATTGAGCTGTGAAAACATCTAGGGAGCTGAGAAAATGGAACAGGATTCCGTCTATGCCACGCTGGCACAATATCTACAGAAATAAAGGATTTACTCTGGTTAGTGATTAAATTTTACAAACATTCAACGTCCCCAGCTTTTTTGGGGTAAGAAGCTGGAAGAAAAATGAATAAACATCAATTGGTAGTATAATAAAGGTGACAACATTATTTGGTTGATTAGCTTATGTGAGAAAAATAACCCCTCATCTGTAGTTTTAATATGTACTTCTTACAAACAACACCGGAATTACAGACAACAATGGAACTGGTCAGCTCGAGGCTTGCACTCGAACGCCTTCAGTTCCCGAATGTTTAGGGAGGTGTAGTGTCAGCAGGACGCAGGTGGTATCAGGACAGACATGACAGGTACAGAGCATCGCCACTGACAGCACCAGGTTGACGTAGCACGCTCAGCAACGAATGTGTCCCACAGCATCAAAGCCCCTGAACCTCCCACCATAAATCCCACAGCGTGCACCTCCCTCCTGCTCCTTCTGCAGGAAACATCTCTAAATCTGCATCTAAATACAGCAGCTGTTTAACGGAGGAACCACAGACTTCTATTACATTGCCACTGGAACAGTGGCTGTACAAGGTTGCTAAAATGAAATTGTTACCAAAGACGAAATCCTGGTCTACAAAAGCATACATCACCAAAACCCAGCTGAAGATGCAGTGATGCAAGCAAAGGAGTCCTCTTTCCAATGTGGCTTAATGCATGTGAGGAATTGGATTAGTAAGTAATAGGAGAGCATATTTTGCTTGGATGAGCTGTGTTTTCAGTGGAGGGTTTCATCCACAAAGCTGCATGTGCACACCCTTTAAGTGGACATACTGCCAGAGGGCAACAGGGCTGTTGCAGATAAGAGAAAAGGGAAAAATAGTCAGAGTAACGTGACAGAGTTTAGATTTCTTTCTGATTATGCTGAAGGGATATAAAAGGCGTGCATGGGAGAACTGTTAGGCAAAGAGTCAGGAATGAATGAGAGCAATTAATAACCACTGAGCAGCTTCTCTAGCAATCAGAATAAGATTGAACATCTAAAGGAAAAATAGATCCTCACTTCTGCTGATTGATTCATGCTTTATATGAAGATAAACTCAGTTTCTAGAGAAGCTAATGTAGATGACATATAGAGAAGCTAATAGACAACGTATTTATAGATTTGCCTGATAAGATGCTAATATTTATAAAAGCATTTAGACACAGGTATTATA
Organism: Coracias cyanogaster; assembly: GCA_033124195.1. Taxonomy (NCBI): domain Eukaryota; kingdom Metazoa; phylum Chordata; class Aves; order Coraciiformes; family Coraciidae; genus Coracias; species Coracias cyanogaster. The sequence continues at coordinate 87,269 of JAVSBS010006463.1, read as the reverse complement.
GAACTGTAAATCTATTCAAGTAATTTTATAACCAGAAATAATAATGAAGCACTAAATAAATGCACAATTTACAAATAAAGCAGAAGTATATGGCTTTGTTATCAAAATGAAGACATCCATAAGGCAAGATACTGACTTAGATGAAGTGTCTCACCTTCAAGTGTTTCTAATAGCACTTACTTGGATTTATAGGGAGAAAAATGAAGTTATTAAACTTTTTGTTATTACAAATCCTACCGACCAACTCTCAGAACTTCTGGAGTACAAACACTGGAAAGAGTTCTGAAAAATCTACATTCCAAACTTCATGAAGTGCACATGGCTTACACATGCTTGACTTTGAATCAGCTACCAAATTGTGTTGGTGACATTTAAAAACATTAAATGTTTTCTAAATGCTGCCTTTCCATGCGAACAGCACAATCCACTACAGAAGTTATTAGGACCATGTCATTCCCCAAAAAAAGGAGGTATAGTTCAGAAGATTAAAAACTCTGTATTAAAAACAGAGACAAAATTATTAGAAAGCCTGAGAAATTCTTTCCACACAGCATGACTTACAGCAGAAGCATTAGCAAGACCAATTTTAGGCTCTTGTACTAACAAAGGAAAACCACATAAATAGCATCTGGACTCAGTATATGAAAGGGGGGAAAAAAAAAAACGTTTTTCTGCTTATAATTGTAATATCCCCAGTGCCTTTTCAGTTTTCAAGCATGAGACCAAGTCTTGACAGCCATTTTCTTGGCACAACAGCATAAAGCAAAAATATCTAGTCTTTAAGTTTTGAAAGCATCATATTTTTTGGTGGTCTCCAACTAGCTGCCAGGAGACAAAATAAGGATTGGTAACGAGAAAAAACAAGCCTTGACTGACCACAGTAACTAAGTTGCTTCCCAGCCATTATGGCAGATACCAGGAAACAGCAAAATACCATGCTGGGTAAACGGAACCTTAGAAGGTCAGTACTGCAGCTGCTTTGCTGTGCTGCTGTTATTGCTATAGAGGCTTCCAGTTCAAGGCATTTACAAACCTTAAACTAAAACACTAAGAAAAATCTCTCCAGCTCTTAAAACCATGGTAAGCTTAAAAACACAGAAACAACAGAATTAGAATCTGTCCTCAACACTGTATCTTTTTGTAAGGTGCTATCATTTTTATTACCATAGAATCTTCTGTTTGAGATTTGTTTGTCTGTTATGACTATGAATTCATAAATTAACAAGTACAATGGTTCTGCAATATCTCAAATAGCTAGAATCACATCTTCTGGCTAAAATTGAGACATCTGCTAGCATTGTCAACATATGCTACACCAATTAGCAGCAGCAACAATATCAGTAACAGTTGCAGCAACATGGAGCTAATGCTTAAAAAAAAAGTACACCCTTCAGTTTCAATGGGAAAACATAGTTCATGCTGTTCCCTCCAATTCCAGTCCAAAGCTCTAAAATTAGACCTGGTGCTCAAGAGATGCAACAGAATTAGAATCAGAGAATGGCAGGGGTTGGAAGGGACCTCTGGAGATCACTTAGTCCAAGCCCCCTTCTGAAGCAGGGTCACCTCTGGCCATTAAGGATTCAGAAAATCTAGAGTATTAAAGACAAATAGGAAAAAAAGAAGCTATTTAAAGACCTCGCTGCTAAATAAATGCACTGTTTAAAACAGTATGTGTAGAGACTATTGCTGAAAACCTCAAAGCCAATCTACAAAGCATAAACACTAGAAACTAACACATTTTAGTTTATATTCAATCTTATTTACTGTAATAGAGGAATCTTTATTGCACGTTGTCATCTGCTGAAGAGAAGTCTTTAAGAAATACAGGGTGGTTTATGCTCCTCAGCTACATTAAGCATAAAGTATAGAATTCTCCAAGTTAGTGTTGCTTTCTTCTACTCCTGGGGCAGCGTGTAACAGCCATGGTTGCCAAGGTAGAAAAAAGCCTAGAGCACTGAAATTCTCCGTAGTAATATGGGCCCAGAAACACACATACACAATTTACTCTTAATTTGGAAATAGAAATTAAAATGATTGATCTGTAACTCTTTTTTGCATTGTTCCAAAATATCATCAGAAATATTTAAACATACTGGATTAAACTGCAAGGAGGTGGGGGTAATTACACATTAATAATAATGAAATCCTATAGACAGGAAATACCTGTTGAATGCAGGAGATCCTTCTAGATAATTATACTGAATGTAATAAATATTTGTATTTTGCATAATATTACTGCATAATTACCACGAACCAGGGTCATAAGCATAAGGACTCATTCTTTATTTCAACTCAAACTCACAGACAACAAGAAACAATAACAACAATTATTTCATTCAAGTCTACCTATTTCTCCATCCCTTTCTCCTTGGTCCTAATAACTGCTTGCGAAAAACCCAAGCAAATCCTGTCTTTTTAGTAGTGTCCAAACTACTCTGTGGCCAAAAATTTATTACGCTGATGGAAATACTTTGTATTATTGTCTCTGAGCCAAAAAGACATGTCAACATTGAAAAACTGGGCACGATTCCCTTTCCAGTTTAACTTCTGTAACTTATTGGGAATCATGTCAATATCTAATGCACAGTTGGCAATTTTCCCTAAATACTCCAGAAATCATTCTGCATCTACTTTCTCATTTTCAGAATGGTTGAAGATGATGAACGTATCCAATTATGGCTCCATTATATCGAAAACTATTGTGTGAGTAGGTGTTTTACTCAGGTTGATAAACAAACAGTTTTTCTATTGGGATTCCAAAATCTGGTTTAATAGGAGTAAATCCTATATAAAAAAGTAATGGCAAAGGTGCTGGCAACAAAACCCCCTATCTTTTTTCCGGTATAAATTGAAAAGAACAGCCTGTTACATTGTATTGTGATTGAAGCCATTAAAATGGCATTCCAACAGGATGAGTCACCTTATATTACCAGAAAGCAAGCACAACATATACAGGAAGAATAAACTAACCTATTCCTACTGTTCACTGTAAGAAACCATCCTAGAAAGTGGTGTGACAGGAACTGATCTCCCTTTTAGAAGGGGAAAAAAAGCCCCAAAACCAAAACACTCCACTACCTTTTCATGGATAAAAGGTCTCATTTCCTTCTACAATATTTGCGTTTTTCAAAATACTATCAGCAGGTGCACCAGATTTCAAAAACCTCTTGCCCTTCATCACATATAATTGTGCTGCATATTATATTGAGAAATACAAGCAGAGGTAAGTGATGGGAGTTCAATTAAAACCAGCATAATATCTGTTTCATAGAAAATGATTCTGCGACTGAAATCAGGTTCTAATGAGAGAAAAAAGGAATACATTTTCACATATTTTTAATTACATAGAATTTCCTCAAACATGATTTTTAATAATACATTCCATTAGGTTAACATCATATTTAAAGAAAGTGCATTTTCTGATTTCATTTTAAGTCTGATTTTGAGCAATTATTGTGTCATTGTTCTGCAGTAGAAAGGTTGAATTCATTTACTGTGTGGTTATGCTAGTTATGATTGATGTCACTTCTCCAAATGATAAACCAATCACCCCAATGATGTAATGTCATTTAAAGAGTGCTTTAATCACATTTCTCTCAAACTGGAAGCTCTGATGAGTTCTAACAAAGATTTATTGTAGATTAAAGGCCTTCATAATATCAACAATAGATTGCTCATTTGATGGAAGATTTGATTAGGTAATTTTTTTAGGCAAATGAGTTTTCCAGATATATCAAGAATGGCTATTGTGAAGGGCACAGGGCAGCACATGTGGGTAACTATCACCCCACATCCAAGAAGACTCATCTTAAACTTGTTGAGGAGCTATCCTGTAATTGCAGAGGTTGAAGCAAGCGTAAGTGTTCAACCAGACAAACATGAGGACACTTATGCAATGTAATCAGTATGAGATTTCTGCAAATATTTCACCTTCGGCATGTACTTTGAAGACTGTGATAGCACTGTTTAAAGAAGAACCTCGAAAGTGCTAGCAAATATTTATTATTAATCAAACATGATCTGCAACCTTATCTACACTTGAAATCTAAGTATCTTCAAATCTTCCTTTTTAACTCTACACCAAATTTAAACAAAATATTTAAATTTCATTAATTCCCCCAAATGTCTGGATCGATGTTGCTATGTTTCCAGAAGAACTAAAATAGATGAAAAAATATATTTTCATAATAGTAATTAAAAAATCTACCTTTCTATGTCATATAGATAGTAGAAGCCACTCTGAGAATCTTTCAAGAACTAGGATGAGTCACAAAAAAAGGTAAGCTTTTCCAATTTAAGGTATATGTCGCTATCTGTGCTATTTTCTTATAAAGTCTCTAAAGGAAACACTGTGACAACAGAAAAGAATGACATTGCTAGAAAATGCTTATTATTTTCCAGAGGATGTATCAAGTCCAGAAGAGCTCATGTTGTAGAACACTCTCAGTGGTGATCAAACAGCTATGCATGTGTCTGTGATCAAAAAAAACCAACAAAAAAACAAAACCCAACCAAAATAAACCCAACAAATCAGAGCATTTCTGAGCATGCCAAAAAGGCTTCCTCGGGTCAGTGGACAGTAACCAGTGTGAAACACAAAGCTTTAAGGATATAAAGAAACAAGAATTATTATTTAAAATGAAACACAAGGAGCTCTTCCATCAAATTATCAGATGTTGTTTTACTGCAACTTCCTTCATTTGGCTTCAAAAGAAAACCCATGCTGGTTCACTCAATCTCCAACAGCGACGCTAAGTACAAATACCAAATATTCAAGTATCCTCCAAGTCTCTAACGTATACTGTCCAATGTTATGCACCCTTCAATGGGAACTAAAAAAGTTCACATTGTTGACCTTCATTTTATTCTACTTAGCCACCTTCATTGCACCCAGTTACTTTTCCCATTCCCCTTTAAATTCTCAAACTGTTTGATCCACCACATCCTTTAGACAACATTCTCTATTTTATTATTCATTACTTTCCTCAGCTGTCAACATTAACCCGTTCCTGAGTTCTGAGATGAAGCACGCATGTCCCCAACAACTCATTCTTGACTGGTAGTAGTCTATCGCTAGACCAATCCTAGTCCACCACTAGAACCAGAGCTGCTTTTTCCACTTTCATGTTACTTTTCTCTGCCCTGAATTTTCCCTGCCATTTTATTGCCCTGTTATTTGGTCTCACAAGGCGCTTTTGTGATCTTCTCAGTATGACCTTGTTCTTAGCACCCTACCATCGGCTACCTTTCTTACCCCACATCTCACTATCTTCTCCGAGTATCTTCATGTCTCATGAAAATTCATTGGGGAACTCCAGATTCTGCTTACCATCTTTCAAATAACTACTTACTATGCAGGAATCTTCACTCTTACCCTATGTTAGTTTAGTTTCCTTCAAAGTGCTTAGAGAAAGATTTGGTTCAGATCATTTTAAAAATACAAAGACCCTTATTCACAAGTGGCTGACACCTTCAATGAAGTCTTTAATGTCTCCAAGGCAAGGCTACACTTTCAGAAGCTATACTGACTCATCAAAGATAGATCTCCCCTACTTTTTTTTTTTCCGTTTCTATTGAATTGCCATAACAGATTTTGAGATCTGCAGCTGCCCAGATCCCTCTGAACCCCTTAAAAAACCCCTCAAAACTGGTATCATATTTTCCACCCTTAAAACTCAAGTTGCAAGGAAGCAAGCTAAAACTCCGAATTATTATTTATCTCTCTAATTATATTTTAACATATCTGAACAGATATCAGGGTTAAAGGATAATTCAGGATGGAAGGAACCCCAGGAGGTCCCTAGTCCAGCCTCCTGCTAAGCAAGGGCAGCTTTAAGGTCAGTCCAAGTAGCTCAGGATTTTAAGAAACCTATTCTTGAAAGTCTCCAAGGACAGAGACTGCACAGGCTCCCTGGGCAACCTGTTCCAATCCAATGCTTAGGGAAAAAGTTTTACCTTACATCCACTCTGAATCTTTTATGCTTCAATTTCTGCTCATTGTCTCATCCTCCCACCACGCACCAGCAGCCACTGCTTAAAGGGCATCGTTCAAGTGTACCATATGCACCCACAAAGGCCAAAAGTTCAGTACCACATAGCATCTGCAATACTGTTCAGAACTGACAGACATTGGGAGTACTGAATCAGACAGATTCTGAAACAACAACAGACACAGAAATGCAGCAGCAACACACATTTTGAGATACAGAACCTCATCGCCTACATGAGATACTGGCCCAGCACACAAGGAACCAGCGCTGTGTGTACACTTCTCTTAGAAGATGCATCAAATCGCAGGAAATGAACTTCAAAAAACAGATCCCTCTGATGACAAGAATTCAATACTACCTTTTACTCTGCTTATAACACTCATAAAAATAAAAAGCTCTCTATAGTGAAACAAAGGAAAAACATCTATGATATATGTTGTATCCAAAAAACATTTCTGTGAAAAACAACAGTGAGATTTCTGCTACTTCATTTCCATAAATGCTCTCAATTTTGTGGGGATGCAAGAACACATTTGGAAAAAAAAAAAAAAAAAGACATAAGACTGGCACAAACATATCACAAACAAACTCTGTATGTTTGCAATTTTCTTACCACTGCTGGAAGCCTGCTGTGGCCCTGAACACGCTCTTAGCAGATATGAATTAGGAGAGAACTCCTCATCAGGATTGGTGTCCATGATTTGATGGGACGTATTGCTGTCTAGCAATGGCATCTGGCAGCTAACTGGTGGAGGATTATGAGAACTGGGCAGCTGAGCAGATGGGAGAAGGCTAGACGAGGATGTAGGTGGAATGGGACGACCTGGGAAAGAGGACACAGGTATCAAAGATCAGCAGTGAATGTAATGAAAAAAACCAAACAGCCAAGTAATTGCACTGTAACTGTCCATTGTTACGTATGATCACTGCTGTACAGAGGCACAAAATCTCTCCTCTGCTACAAACGTCTCCCTTTGTATCATATTCAAGGCATTGTGAGCAGCGATGCCGTGGACTCACTCCAAAATTCTCTCCACAGCATCAGCTTGTAACTCCTCAGGTGAACAGACGCTGGGTGGACGAGCGAACTGCCCACCGCTGGACAGGCGCGAGCTGTTCAGTGTGGGCTCCACACACACGGCAGCCAACGCCGACAGGCCCCAAGCTGCGCTCCCAGACACTGCAAAATTCAAGTGCATCGGCTACATCTTTTACCAGAAGAATTTTCACAGAAATAGATTTTTTGGCTAAGTAAGACCAGTGAGAAAGGGGACTGTAATGAGTTTATTGATCCAGGTTTGGAAGGCCTGTTGTGCTGAAATGCACCCGGTGTGTTCCCCGTGGGGCCTGGAGTTACAACACATGTCTGTAATCATCTCTTTAAATAATAGTGCCCTGACTTTTTTTTTTTTGTTTTTCAATTGCTCCAGCACAGAAATCTTTAAAGGCATGGAACGAGAACCATATGAAGGTTAATCTCCAAGCTAAGGTTCCTCCTGTGTTATTGCAGATCCTTCCAAAACCTGCCAACAGATGTGAGAGGAAGCATACATGGGGGACAGCAGGACGGAAAGGGAATTATTCCGTTTGCAGAGGTGGGCTAAGCTGGACTGTGGGCTGGAAACTCCAGGCTTTCCTGTTCTTTCACTCTCATCACTTTCTGCACTGGTGCTGTAAGAGCAGAATTTCCTGACTACCTCATCAGACAGATTAATTTCAACTCTGAAACACAATCCTTAACGTGTACAATGTACCTCTGTAACACTGTAACAACATCCTTTTGGTCAACTAAACCGGTGGCATCAAGTCAACAAAATAACCATTCATACTTATTTAGTCATGGTTTTTGTGAACTTTCATAACTTTGCATCAGTTCATTCCATAAAATGCACAAAGACGAAGAGTGGTTTGGGATTTATTTTTGCACTGCCTATTAGAATATGACCAGTTGTAGGGGTGAGAGGAAGACAAACATGCATTCTGACCTCCACAAGTTTATCTAGTGCACTGGAGAAATGGTTCAAGAATATTTATACATAGGCAAGTATGACCTCTGTGATACTGCCAAAGTCTGCGAGGCAAAGAGAGATCTGCTGCATGCTAGCCACAAATGTTAAAACACAGTAAAACTACATAAAATCATTTCCATGACTCTGAAAGATACAGCAGTGAAGCAAATACGCACTGGTTTTATACATACGCATTTGTTACATATTCATTTTGAGAATCAAGAACTCCTCACTGTTTATGAATTACACTAAGGATTATACTGTTAGAAAATCTTCTAGAGTCACACATCATATACAAAGGAGGAAAAAACAAAGCAAAATAAAGAAAATTTTAAAATTCCAACCATCGCATATAAATTATATCTAGGGAGCAGCAATAAACCAGAGGTACCTATAGGTAGCAAAAAAAACCCCAAACTTTTCACTGCATGGTAACAGCAAATAGCACAAACTTCTTTCTTACCTTCAGAAAGTTTGAAGTAAAATAAATACCTGGAGATAGGCAAGTGACTATTATGCTTATATTTTTAGCACTGGATAAATTGATGATAAGACTAAATGACCTATCATATGATAGAAATGGGTTTAAGCCACTCCATAGTAACCCCCATCTACTGCTTTTTATGCTAGGGAAAATTCAATATGGATTGAATATTTTCATTGTGGACTTACATTTACAAGGAAATAATGCTAATATTGATGATAGGAATAATTACCATTATTATTTATGATTATCGTATTCTTATGAAATACCACAGTAAACATCCTAAACATTCAAGGGACGTGATTGACCAAAACCTGTTTCTAATTATTTCTTTGCAATGTGTTGGAAACAAGCAGAGAGGCTGAGGCTTGACACACCTCAGGCAGAAATGAGACACTGTGCCCATTGTGCGCATTTAATTTTCACATATTCTGGCTCTGCTTCAACATTATGAAGTTAAAAGAAGTTTTATAAACTCAAAACCTGCACTTACTGAATCATATGGAAATATATTACTGTATTATAGAAATGTTGATGTGTGAGGCTATGAGATGAAGGGAAAAAGATTGTTCCTCCACTGCATATATTTCAGAAAAATTTAGGTATGTTTTTGCAGAATATATGGAGAGAAATGCAAAAAAACAACACCCCCCAAAAAAAAACAAACAAAAAAACAACCAAGACCTTTTTTGCCAGGAAAGTTAATCACATTGTTACTTTCACGAAAAAATACAGCACAAGCCCCTGAAGACAAGGTAAAATGTCTAATTACAACAAGCCCTGTTTGTAGCTTAGAGGAAACAGAAAGTATCAAGTTGTTAAAAGATTGTATTATTTTGGTGGCAAGTTGGCTCCCGAGGAAGATTTGTCCATAAGCACACGTTAATTGAAAAACATAGATGTCTGTGAGCCACAGAACCTGCTGCTAATCTGTCCTGTGGTCTGATTTCCTAACAAGCTGCCAAACGTGATTAAAACTTCTTCTGTGGTTGGGGCATTCTTGATCTTTCTGTCAAGTTGATTTTTCACATCTACGAAACATTAAACTCCTGCTGCAGCCTTTCCCCCTACAGTAATGGGGCTCTAGTAGAGCATCTTCTGTCTGTATAGCTCTCCACCTGCGGCCCCTGAAACACACAGAAGATCTTAACACACAATCTTTTGTAAAATTTGGTGGCAAGTGAAAAATTACTGAAGAGGAACAGAAAGAGACACTATTAAGCTTTGTTGCCTTAGGAAATTAATCTAAAGGGTAACTATCTGCAGTACCACAGTGCAGGGAATGGCTGTGAAACTACCAAAGAGAACTGAACGTATGCAGTTAGGCTATAAAAGCATGATAAATGCCAATTTTTTGTTACTATATCCTCTTAAGTTAGAAATAATGGATTCAATTCATACTGTTGAATACTAATACCTTGATCAAATAAGTTCAATGTACCATGTAAAATAACAGACTAACTTTACAGGTTTCATAAACCTGAGCTTCTTGCCAGACTCATTCGTGTGTCAATGCAGAATCCCTAAGAGTCGTATTTTGAAACCTCCCATCTGTTGACAGGATTCTAAATTTCCATCACTTCACAAGGGGACATGTAATACCCTACGGTATTATAAAACACACTGTGAAGAATGGTACCGCCAGCATTCTATTACACCACCATTTTCAAAAGTTAAATTCATAATGTAAATATTAATTCACAGAATTTGTATCTACTCTTTGTATATTTATATGATAAAGCTCCTGTGAATAAGATTTTTATCTTTTCGAGCATTGACAGAAATGCTATGTAATGGATACTTACTCCTATTGACAGCAATAAATGTAATTGTGTAACATGTCCAAAGAAACAAAACAGACACTAATGCTAGAAAGGGACAACCAAGTCTTGAAGCTCATCTATTACAATTTCAATACTAAACATTAATATTAGTTGTTTCAATATCTGTTCACATGCATGTTCATGGCACATATAACCACGCATGGCAAAGACTTGTACAGATATTGAGCAGAGTGTTTGTAAGGCATTTTTCAAGAAAAGCAAGCAGCCAAGAACAAACACACATACACGCCCACCCCCTTTACTGTTTCCTGTCATTTATCTTATCTTGCTACTTAGACTGAAGGAAGAAACCTGCTATACCTCCTTCTAGAGGGAATTCTGACTTGGGCTAGCTTTGGGCTTCTATGCCACACGGCACCTCATTTTGCAAGGGCCTTTTTAAACTCTCTTATCAATTATAACTCCTTTTCCCTCCAAGATTATATAGCAGACAGCACAGACTTAATATTTCCTTTTTTTTTTTAAAACCATTCCTCAATTACTGCAACATTACGTCCCCAAGACTTAAAATCTGCTGTAGAATCTACACTTAGGAAGACATCCATAGAAGCAGAGGATGCAGATCAGGCACTGGTGAGAGGAATTCCTTTAATCTCCTTGTTAAAGACAACTTCACAGCCAGACGGAGGTTGAGTAAGGCACAAGCTTACCAGCGTGAGCCTGTCATGGGCAGACAGGGTACAATGTGGCAATGGGGTGACAGAGAAGACTGTCTCAAGCCCAGACACTTGTGAGACAGGTAAGAGGAGTTCTGTTCATCTTAATTACACAATAAGACATTCGGGAAATGGATACTCTGGTTGCTGTTAGGGTAAAAGATCAAAACCCATCACCAGGAAAAAAAAGGAAAAAGAACTGCCCGCAATGACTCCAAGCATTAATATATATAAATAAGAGACACAAAGAGACACAATCAAAGAAAAGAAGCAAGCTGCTTATTAGTTACTGAAGGATTTTTGAGATGCACTTTTCACACGCTCTCTTCTTTCCGCTCCTGCAAGGGACCTGTGGAGTTTGTGGATGAATAAAGCCCATGTGTGTGTGAAACCCTGGCCTCTGTATTCCACTGTGGTGCATGACAGCATGCAGGGAATAAACATGACAAAAGCCCCCAGAATTTAAGAGTTTTCATACATGAGCAGTCACTGTGTAAATATGCATTACAAAAATACATCTTGAAGTGCTGTTAAGTAACCTTTCAGCTAACTGTAATATAGTATAGTATTAACTGTATATATTTATATAAATACTTATACATTTAAATATATCTACCCATTCACATTTAGATAGATATACATAATATACAAAACCTTCTATTATTTAAGAGGTCTAAAGGATCAATACAGACTCCTTAAATAGCCATTTTGCCTGTATGTTGCCATCCCCACACTCTTAAGGCATCCACTTCAACACAGAAATTTATCTCGTTAGAAAATATCTGAATCCCACAGGTGAGAAAACCAGATATCAAAGCTTATTGTACCTGCAGTGGAATTCTCAAGCTCCTCTCTTCAGGAAAAAGTCCGTTCTAAGGTTAGCAAAGGGGTAGCAAAAATCTGTGTAGACTGTCCAACAACATGCATTTTCAGCATGTCACTCTGAGAACTTGGTATGCCTAAACAGCGTATTTTCATCGGTAAATTACATTCATGAAGGCATGTGCCTATGGGTAGAGGCTCTTATAAGCAAAATCAAGTCTCAATAGCTTTAAACAGCTGGTAATCTTTACAATCAAGAGGTTATGACATAACTATTTTGTACTTCTCTAAGGCAGGCTACCGCTATTCATGTAGAAAATAAACATAAATGATCTGTAATAACTACAGTTAGTCACATATATTACGATCAATAAAGTCACTGATGTCTTTGGTTCTACAGCTCTGGTCACAAGGACCAGGACACAAATAGAAAAGAGACACTCAAGCTAAAAGCTCACTGTGCAATCCTCAACACATTAGATTGCAGAAAGAAGGAAAACTTTAAGACAATAGTTTCTTTTTTTTTCTTTTTTTAAACAACTGTTTTGAAGCTGTAGTAGCATTCAAGTGTTAATGCAGGAAGCTATGAAGCGAAAAGTGAAAGGAGATGAGTTGTTTCTATATAACTGATGGCATCATAAGAGAAACTGTAAAACACTTAATTGGCAATTAAGATTTTGACATTTACTGATTGAAGCTGATACTCATGTTACGCCAATACAAAGTATAGAACTATATAAAGTACTCCTATAAAATTACACCAGTGAGTTAAGTGATGTACAGTATCATTAGCAGCAGGTGCTGTGCTGCTCATACGTACTAAAATTATACACGGGAGGTTACTGAGTAATGGCATTAGCTGGACATCAACTAGAAATGATAGAAGAGAAGGATCAGATACCCTTCTCCTTTTCTCCCTTACTTCAGGGAATGGAGCTGTAAACTGTACCCGGAACATCGGCAGGACCCTGCTCTGAGGGGCAGCACAGCCAGCGCCCTCCTCCCCCAGCACTGACACCTTCTCGCTGCATCTCCAAGGCAGCCTCACTGGAGCACCTACACTGGCAGCAATGTTAGGCTCACTTTAAAGAGTGAGAAACATTGCTAAATGTGTCAGGAAACAACTAGATAACAGAAGATGCATGTTTTTTGCAGTGCAAAGCACTATAAAATAAGCAGGCAGCTGATGAAGGGGAAACTTTCCTGAGGTACAGCACATTCAGCAGACTCTCCTATTCCTCCCCTGAATAATTGCTTTCTGCAAGAAAAAAAAACCAACTCTGTCCTTCAAGTATTTGTGCAAAGCATGTCTTGCCAATGGGCTGGGCCATCTCAGAGTTACATTTAAGAAATTAAATATATATTGGCATAGCTGGCATAAAGAATATAAATACTTTGTATTTGATGGAATTACTACAGTTAACTGACAACAGGAAAAATCACCCGTTTTCCGTATAGTAACAGCATCTATCATTTTTGTAGCTAAAATGCCATTTGTGCTTCAGCGCACTGGATGCCAGCGGGAAGCTCCAGCAGGCAAAGCTTTTCTCAGGGGAGAAACCCACTTTCCCTCAGAGCAAAGCGGCCTCCGGGGAAAGACAAGACACGCTACCCAACAGTGACCTCACCTAGCAAGTAGCAATGCTAACCTATCTGTGAAGAGGCCTCGGTTAACCCTCCAGTCAGACTGCATTTCAACAAGACAAAACAAAAGCCTGAAATGAAGTAAGCAAGAAAAAGAGGCAACGAAATCTAACAATTTCTGACCATTTTCTTCAGCGCCAAGGTGCTTTTCTGTTGCCTTAGCTCCTGTTGTGATTTTTTTCTCTAAGGTAAACAAGCTTCAAAACAGCAAAAGAGAAAGACAGAAAACAGGATTTGGATGACAGGGAATTATCACTGAAGAATGGTACTTCCAGTGCTTCTGAAGCTCCTATCTCTCCAAAAGCAACAAATGACCAAAACCAGCCAAGCTAAGAAAAACGTTCTCTCAGAGTCCATCTCACAAGAGTCAAAAGAGAACATAGTCTTCCTAAAAGCATGCGGCTGATATTTGTGCACAGACCTGTTTACTGAGGTTTTTAAGTATTTCTCTGCATCAAAACTGATAGTCAGGGAAACCAAGGATAAAGCTGACACCAACCAAGATATCATACCAGGGAAAGGCAGAAGGTGCCTTTGAAACAGTTAAAAGAGAATGCCAAACAAGAGCTCTAAACACAGTAGGTCATCATCTGTGATTTACATGCTTCGTTTTTCAAAACTTGTTATGCAAAACCAGCATAAAATCCAAGCAAGAACATGATGAAGGTAATAAGAGCAAAAATCACAATAATTATGTAACTACGCTATAGGCAAGAATATGCCCCAAAAGGTAATTTCTATCAATGAATAAAGACAGATTTGTATATTGTGTCAGTAGCTCCTCTGAGAGCAGGGCTGCAGAGCCATGCATGGGGGACACACACCCTGGTTATGTGATTTTCACTGACACACCATAGATTCTGCTCTGCCAAGTAAGAACCAGTGGAGCCATCTGTGGAGTGCGACAGGTCTACAACTACATCCTTGTGAACTGAATGTATGGCAGGTTGGCTACTCTCCACTCTTGTCCCTGGGGCTGCCTGGAGCTACATTGCTTCAGAAGAACTTCACTTGTGCCCCTGAAGCCCTGACGCCTTACTTTCTTTTTTTCTTTTTTTTTTGTGGATTTTTCACGTCAAAGTTACTGAAATGTTGAAAGGCTTGTTGGGCAATTCCCCAGAGCAGAAGGAGCTGAGCATCAGTGTTGCTGATCACATCATCGACACGTGAACTCTTGTTTCATTCAGGGTAAGTGAAAGCACGTACGCTGGCAAGATTTCCAATGATAATACTGAAGCCAAACTTCGTGCTAGCTACATCCATTCCCTCCCCTCTCAAGCAGGCAATGAAACCAGCCTCTTCTCTTAACCACACCCAGCCTTCCTGGAGCCTTTCTGTGAGACATCAAAAAGCAAAATCAACTCTAAGGGGACCAAAGCCCTCAGAAAAAGGGCACTAAAGAAATTAAAACATACCTGCCAAAATCTCTACCTCCTTCATGAAAATATGAAACAGAGTAACGCAGGATGATGTGATGTAGCATAAAATAAAGTTTTAAAAGATTCTTAAATTCACGTTGTACAAGCAAAACAGTGCATTTGTTTAGAAAACATAATGCTAGAAATCACAATTTTACCTGCGTGTATATATAGCATCTTCACAACCTAGGAGTTAAAATGTTTAAATCAAATTATCCTAAAACTCAAGGCTATGTCTTCTTAGGTACATGTCATAATTTATATTAATCATATGGAGGGGTGGGATGGGGGAAGCAATAAATCAGGAAAATCCCAAACAAAACAAAATAATCCTAGATTATTTGTGACAGTAATGCATACAGTCTCACTGGTTTACCATTGTTGTATTTCTAGTTAAATTTTGCCATCAGACAATAAATTGTTTATGAGGTATTATGTGATAGGAAAAAAGAAAAAAAATTAAATGGCAACCAGTTTGTTACCAAGAAAAGAAAGAAATCCAGTGTCAAAATACATTCATATTTAATACGTTCCTCTCCCCTGTCTTCTGAAGTAGAACCATTTACTGCACACTCAGGAATACAGTTTGAGAACTGTGGAGAATAGGAAAGGGACAAATGAAAAAGAATCAGAAAGTCCTGGTCTCTACTTTCTAATACAGATTCATTCTACAAGTTTGTTCCAAGTTTTGTTATCTTCCTTAGACTGTTTGACCTCTGTATATGCTTAATATTTCCTGAAGTACTGCACATGTGTAATTTTTGAATATGAAAATCATTTTTCCAGTGCAAGATACTATCATTACTAAAATCTATGCAGAAGAATAAGACTAACTTGGAAATCAATCACTTCTCTTCTGACTTTCAGTGATAAAGTTAAATTAATTTTCCCAAGCAATCCATCTACAAAATATATCAGTTTTGTGGAATTTGGGTATTAAAAAGAAGTAGATGGTAATGACTTAAAAATTATCTAAACCAATTTACTATGTAAAGGAATAATTTGCTGCTGTCAAAAGCTAATGCCACTTGATTCTTGTCTTGTTAAATTATCTGATGCCCCTTTCTTTTATAGTTAAACAAAGATAAATAATAAAAACAATTTACAGCTAGAACATGTTAGAGTTTTGCAGCTGTTCAATGTCTTTGGGCAGATTAGATTCTGTAATGAGAAGTTATAGGCCTCATTTTATAAAAGCTGTTGCTGTCTTGGGAAAAACATCAGTGAATAAGATTAGAAAACTCTTCCTTCATGAACCTATTACACTAGCATGCTTATTACTTGGCATATGTTTGATATCTTCATAGCTGGAAAACAGTAATTTGTTTCAGTGATTTTTTCCATCACTCATGAAGTCAAAATGTCTTCTCTAAACTTGCTGTACCTCTGATTTAGCCAGTAAAATCAGAGCGAGAAGAGACAAATCCATACAAACATAATTAACAGGAACTTGCATTAACTTAACATCCCGAAGAAAGGTTGTACTGAAGTAACTACAACTAACATTCAATTACAACAACTCATCAACTGCCCATTCCTTGTAGGGCAAAAATAACTTTCTAAGATGAGGAATGTGTTTAGAAGAAACTTATGGGAAGACTGAAAACCACCATCACATATGTTACTGAACTTCTACCTTTATACAGTAACTTAATAATATATGCTGCTTTTAAAAATTGGGAAGAAAAAGTTCCGTATTTATCAATATTATCAGCTAATCACTCATGCCAGGGAATTGCACTAATGAAAGGGCTGTAATTACGCCCCAGGTAGGTAATTACCACGCACTCTATGAAATCTACCTCCTTAGATAAATCTACAAGTACTTGATTTGATCTTTATTCTAGTGACACAGTGAGTTCAGACTATGCTGTGCTACAAACTTGTTTCCACTATCCAAACATCTCCTGTTTATCTTCACCTTATTTTATAGAAATTCTAAATACTGTTAAACAACCACTCATGCCATCTCCACTACATATTGTCCTGAATGACATCGGCTTTATTTCCATTAGAGAAATTTATTTCCAGGAACATTGCAACACTTAGTGATTCAAGTGCCTGGAGTCACTAATAGGTGGGAAAAATAACACTACCTTGAACAAACATGAGAAAAACTCAACTCTGTGAAAGTCATACATAGAGAGTACTAACTAGTGGGCATTAGATAATGATTAGAGGGTTTGTGTTAACTCTTTGCAACCCACTAAAAAAGTAGCTCTGATTTCTGATGAAGAAATACAAAATGAACAGAAGGCTTTACATGATGAGTACTATGTAAATGGGTACATAATTTAAATAACATGCTTAAAATCTGCTCTATCATATAGTACAGTGCTAGTGCTATATTCTGGCGAATTCCGCTTCAGGTTATTAAAAAGTCTACTTTTCTTAGTTACATGTACAGTTTGAATATGGTATTCCTATTTGATTTCTAATGTGTCCAGAATGCATTTCTAAATCATTGCTAAACATCTGCTGCGATGCATTCTAGAGATGTTTGTATTTCAGTGCTGGGAGATACTAAGGTGTAGTAAGGAAAGTATCTGTACGATGGGAATTAATCTTCCATTACTCCTGATACTTACATTTACATGGTATTATCTTGATATTTACATTTTTCTTGCTTCATCTGGTTTCTTCTCTCAAGATCCAATTTTGCATTTCTTATACAATTCATATTGACAGCAGAAGTTTTGGGTGTATAAGCAAACTAAAGGTTTGACTATACAGTCATGCATGTCACTGGGGGGACTTTCCAAATCACAAACAGATGTAAGCAGTTAACTTCCTGCATCTTACTGCATCTTCGGGCTGCTAAGCATCTTTCTTTTCTTAAACCCTGAATGGGTGCTACGAACACTGAAGACTGTTACGATATTTTCTACTGAACATTTGTGTGCCCTGCCCCGTAACAGACCCTGCTTCAAGAATAAATATTCCACCATTTAACAGCAAGCCACGGAAAAATCTCAAGCCAAAGCAAGCCAAAGAAAAATTTGTCAATACAAATCGTATTTTTGCCTTCAGTACAGCCAGGATTTCACCCTGGCATCTCAAAAAGCTTTTGCACAGAGAGAAGCTCTCCCGACAGCAGTCTTTCCTTGACTGGAATTCCAGGCTGCTGCTGTTTATTCAGTTCAGGAAACTCCCCTCCACTCAGATACAGCTTGGAGCTGAATTGCAGTTCAAAAGCAAAGGTGGTGAAACACCATCACTAACACAGAGCTAGGCATATTTAGCCCTTGAAAATCTCTGTGAGATGTTCTGGCAGAGCTGACTATTCCCTGAAGAAGACATGGAGAACATAAAGCGTACAAACATAGGAATATGGACAACCTACCAAACCACTTACAATAAGCAATTCAAGCGCAGGTATCATTTTGTTCACCCCCCGTATTGATTCAGATTTGAAATATTTCTGTGTTTGTAAAGTTGATTTCCAGTTCAGAGTTTGGGAAGTAGACCAAAATAAAGAAACATATTATAAATTCTGGAAGAAAGGAACATATAATTTATTGTTTGTGGGCCACACCGTAAATGAAAACTGGATTCTGTTCATTTTGCTTATATGAAAGCTGAAAAATGTTGATATCCTAAGTGAGATGGTTTATGTCAAATTTCACTTCATGGGAAAAGCTTCAAGCCAAAATAAAATCTTTGAGTGGCACATTGCAACGCAACAGCTATCAGACCATTAACTATTTTACCACTGCCATGTAACACCACAATTAATGGTACTCTGGGAGAACAGCACAAGAAATTAAGAAGATAAAACTCCCTTTAAACGAAAAGAAATTGCAGACATGAAAGACTACTATAAGGAAAAAGGAGCTTCACTCTGCAGTACTAAAAGAACTTGTAACCTGATTAAAAGGCATTTATTTGCAAGCACAAAATTAGATATGTTAAAAAGGTAAGAAATCTTTTCATTATAGTTACAATTAAAGTTACCAGAATAAAGGAATAAAGATACATGTTCTTCCCCTAAAACTGTTCCACAGCCTTTGGGAAAGCAAAAATCCCACCGAAAAAGGCTACAGAATACCTTGAATGGACTATTCTGTATTTCAGCATGAATTGTATCTTTAAATAATGAGAGCTTCTCTCATCTTTTCAACCTTAAAGCACTTAGTAACTACAGCTCAGAAATACATCGACAGTGAAGAATTAAAGCAACTGAAGCTGAAATATGCTACTCAGGAATCCAAAGTTTGTTTACACCATTAGAAGGCACTCAAATATATATCCCCATAAATGACAAGGTCCCAGCAGCAAATTAACAGGAACAATTTTCCCATCTCAGGAGCTGTCAAGATGGGTTCTGTTAGCCAATTTATCTTACTCTAGCACATCTCTGGTGCTTGTCAATCAATACGTGAAACATTTGGTACTGATTGCCATTTTTCTATCCACTTCCTTTTGCCTCTCGTACCAGGCAATTTACTGCAAGTCAATCAAGGTTGAAGCAGACCTTGTTTAAATAAAACACTGTTGAGTTCTTTTCACACCAACAATTTCAAAAACAGAATGAGCTGTAGCTTTTCACATTTACATTTATACTGCTTTTTCTGTTTCTCCCAAGTGCCATGCTCAAGCTCTAAGTCATAACTAAACTCAGTCAAAGGCTTATGGAGAAAACAGTCAGGGAAGATGAACTGCGTACAACCCTACATGCTTTCAATGTCAAAAATTCAATCTATCAATGGAGACAGAATATTAAAAGTACTTCAGTAATCTGTGATTATTTCTTCACCCTGCTTGGTGAGGTCTCCACACCATAAAAACAACTTCTAACTTGTCTGAACTTCTTAACTCCAGATAATTATTTCAAATATTCATTTACACTGCAATGTTAAGGTAAGAAAGAGATCAACTACTGTACTTCTAACTACATGTCACAAATGAAAGTATGAAGAAAATAAATTCTCCCAACTAAAATCTTTGTCCTATGTTAAATACACTGACAGCTTCCCTCTCACATCCAGATGAAATAATCCCACAGCAACCTCACATCACATCTAACTTTGACACCATCTCTAAGAAGTGCGTTAGAGAAATAGAACAGAATCAACTTCCTTTGCAATGCATAGTATTATTACCTGATGTACAACCGAAACAACAAACCTTTACTACGTAACACTTCACAAACAGTATTATTAAAACTTCTCATTGTTTCTGCACAATAAAGCTTTGTTTCACATACAGTACCTATGTAACTTTTCCACTGCGCCTAATGCTGTTTCAGGTTGTAGGTTCACCATGGATTGCAAAATTAACCGCGCAATCATTCACACCAATGGAGCGTAAAACTACTGTCTTCCGAGTTAGAACAGCAATTAAATACCTGAAGTACACATTTATGTGCTATAACTATACAGACTGACAATTTTTTCAGTTTAATCCCATTATTTGTTAGATCCACATACACTAAAATCCAACGACGTACAACAACAACAAAGTTGTCGCAAGTCAGATCAACCCCTAAGATCGTACAAGTAACAATCTCGTAACAGAGGACACGTTCCTTTAATAACAAGGAGGCAAAGAAAGTGGCTATGTTACTCTTCCTATTAAGGAGATTATCCATTCCTCCCCTTTTGACTTTTAAATGATACAAAGGTGTCAGTTATTCCCCACTCCCCAACCTCAACAGCGTATACATATGCTAGCGTATATATATTATTTCATATATACTTCCTAGTGCGTATATATATGACAGGAAATAAATCAAGAGACACATACACTAGAAAATGAATGGCTTTTGAAAGAGAAAACATTATCAGTTAGTATCTTTTCTGGTCAACAATTTACAGCTATGATAAAAGTTAAAAAAAGTGCTAAGATTATTAAAAGGGATGCCTGATCAAAGTCTCTCAAATTTGCCTGTAGTTAAGACAGGGACATCCCTAATGCTACTTGCTAGTACTTTAATGTAAGACCTGATATCTTCTCAATTTGTAGCACATATGATAAAATACATAAAACATCTATAAGGGAGTCAAAGACTGACTGAAAAATAAAGCGAGCGTATCACACGATGTATACAGTCACCATTCCCACGCTGTGTGGTGTTTAAAAATCCTTACGTTATGCCAACATAGCACATCATACTCAAATGAGTTGTACTTGATTATCTTTTGGATAAAACATGCACATATTAATTATAAAAGAAGAAATGTCAAATATTTTAGAACATAGGAGGTTTACTGCACATAACTCTTCTGAGTCAGTCCAGAATTTAAGGATCTTCCTTTACACTGCTGCAAGTAATAGGAAAAAAAAGGTTCATATAATATTTGAGAATTAGGTGTATACCACAGATGTGGACATTATACAAACACATAGAAATATGTATGTACACACCTAAGTGTATGTGTACGCATACTAGGATATGTGGCCTCCAAAAGCTGACCTTCGAGTTATTTTCAGAAAAAAATATTCTCATTACTCATAAGAAGAAAGATGCATGTTTTACTTTATGTTGATGTCACTAAGAAAAAACAAACAAACAAACCCCAACAATGAAACAGCAAGCTGGAGGTAAGGAGAATTATTTCCTGCAAGGCAAAACCCGTTAGCCTGATTCATCGAAATATGATCTAAGTAGACACTTCAGTAACAATACCCATTAGCCCACTATAAAAATTATCATAAAAGTAGTATGACAACTCAAGATTCCTACTTTAGGCTTAAACTAAAGACAAAAGATAATGAGTGATTTTCTTGCCTAGTCTTCAGAAAGATGCCTCCTACACTAAAACATGAAGAATCACACTTATATAACATTTATTTTATCATTTTCAGTGATAGGGGAACATTTATGTATTGAGAAATTTTCTGTTCATTCCACCTCATATCTAAAACATCCCTGAAAAAAATAAAAAACCCGTTTAACCCTCAGAAATCTCTGGGCTTATTCCAATCGAAACTTTATCACAGGCCAAGGCCCACAGGGTATTTTCAGTCCTCTCAGCTCTGTGGAAGTTACTCTGAGCTTGCAGAAAGCTCAGGTCTGGAATGCAGGTTCACAGCTGGGTTCTGTCAATTTATTGGAAAGGCATTTCCTCCAAAATAAAACAAACATGACAAACAAGAACCCTACACGTGCTCATGAACTGCTTCTCTTGGCTCATACCAGTGACTGTCTTTTCAGCGGCAACATATATTTCCCAACAGTTATACCAATTTCTTGGTATATGCTTTCCAATTATGAATGTAAAAGGGAATGTAAAATGTTTCTGCCATAGGGAGAAGCAATAAATGATGGGTGAAGTTATTAGATAGCTGACTGCTTTAAGCAATTGGCTTAAGTCAAAACAGTTCCAAGACTGTCCCCTTTCTGCCTGCCCCCATCCCCAGGTCCTCTGTTCCCTCAATGTTCACAGACTTTCCATTAGGACCCTACAAATACTGAACACATCATCTGGTGGATTTTAGGGCAATGTAAAGGAAGTTAGGACAGAGAGGACTGATATAGAGAAAAGCAGAGTACACAGCCTGACATATCATCTGTTAAAAAGGAATGGTTAAGTTACAATTCTCTCTCAAAAGTGGATCACATATTTCACTATCCTTACCATTAGCCAAAAGTCCAGGATTTCTATCCATTCCTACCTTCTTTCTTCCCCCCTCAATTGCTTAAAACTTTAATTTTAACCTAAACTTCCAACTTTAGCTGCTAAGAGAACTGCACTTTTCCATCTCGCTACAGTTCCAGAGACTAATTGAGACCATTACTTGAAGGCTCAAGGTCTAAATGCTCAAGGAAGAAAAACTTGCCTAAAACAGTTTATACAAAGAAGGATGACAGAAACAGGAAAAACTGGGGAGATCTTTCCATCACTGGAGGTTTTTATGTTTCAAGTAACGGTATGCTGCATGTGATCGTGTGCTCGGAAAAAAAACAGTAATAACGGTGAGTTTCACTGATTATTTTTTTTTATTGCAGTACATCAAAATCTAGGTGATAGATAAGGAGCATATTTTCACTTCAAATCAGAGAACTATAAAGGAATCTTGATCTAAAATATTATAATTTAAGCAGGGTTCAAGTTTCTTCTGTCTTTGTTAACTTGCCATGGTGAACAGACGGAATTTGTTAAATACGTAAGGATGCAATAGTGCTTCTCTCTGGCTATTGTGGAGATCATGTTAAAATGGTATTGAGAACTAAATGGAGTAGGTATATAAAAAAGAGACAAAGACAGTTTTAAAAGATACCATTTTACCTGCACTTAATGAAATGAAAATTAAAAAATCCACACTCCTCTACTATCAGAAGTCATGACCCCATCAAAAGCTGGTGATCAAAACTTCCAGCAAGGTCAGGTAATAAAAATAATACATCACAATCCAGTCCATTTGGGGCTTTTGTTCTTAAACACTTCAGTAAATGGGCCTGTTTGTTAACTCCAACAGATAATTATAAAGTGCAATAAAAAATTCAAATTATGTTAATAGGCCAGAGAACAACGGCTGTTGCTGAAATCACTGGCAATTACTACACATAATGGTTCTCAATTAAGCTGGAGGGTATTTTCAATCGTTCATAATTCACTATTTTATAAGTATCATAAAATATATATAAATGTGAGCTGTTAATAAAACTTTCAGACCAACAATTTAACTGTCTGTCACAGAAGGCAATACCTATCTTATTTTTATAGGTTTTTTTTCTCTTGTGAATGATATGTGAAGATATTGTTAGTGAAAGGAAGGTAACTGTGTGGGATTTATTTCTCATAGTGCTCCTAAGTGCAAGAGGAACTATATTCCCTGCTTAAGCAACTTCGGTTTCCCTTAGGAATACAGTCAGCAACCATGCATGTTCTGTTTTTAGATACTGCAGCTCACTACATAAACTTCAGCGCATATGTGGATGTGAACCATAAGACTTGCTGCCTGCCCACTTTCAGATTTTTACTTCATATATTTTTCAAGGGAATAAAATGGACCACAAAAAAAAAAAAAAGGAAAAATTAAGGCCTAACCTAAGACCAAGAAATCCTACAGATCATCTTTCAATTACATGCTTGACGCACCGAAGATTTCCACCAAACCAAATAAAACAAACACCTTTAATAAATGAAGCTGTTAAGGAAAGTTCAATAGGCAATAATTACTATTCACGCTTCCACTAAAACTACCACTTACTTATCTAGCACGTGTAACCTTGCATTAGGAAAATGGCACATTTAGCAATTATAATTACCATTATAACTTTACTACTTAGGATTGATAATCAATTTACTGGAGACATGCCTTGAATATCCTAAGAATATATATTGAAACATATGTGCACATGTGGTTTATTTATTTCAAACTCAACCACACCTTAAAAACATGTTCTCTAATCCAATCACTCACTTCAATTTCCCTCCTTCCAGGAAGCAAAATTTCTTTCATTTTTATTCAAATACGGTTGCATACATATTCCTGAGAAAGTACATCTTTCAAGTATAGTTCCTAACTGAGTATGAAAATAAAAATTTCTGCAAACAGAAACTCAAAGACTTGAGCAGAACACTGAATCAGCAGCAGAAGACAGTCATTCATCATCTAGACCTTAGGATCTGTTGAGTGTCTTTATTGTTTTGACCTCATTGAAATGGTGCAAACCAAGAGCTAACAGAAATCTGTCTCTCTAAATACTTTCCTCTGTAATTTTTTAATAGTTCCACACAAAGGGAAAGCTTAAAGACAACTAAAAGAGAAACAAATATTAATTTTGCACTGGCAAACTGCTAGCTACTGGATTTGGTCACTTAGGAAACCTTTATTCCCATTTCTGAGTGAATTAGTAACTACTCAGTCTATTGACTTCCCTTGGCTTTTTTAGTTTCACTGGGGGTGTGGGCTGTTGGCATTTTTTTCTATTCCCTTCATTTTTACTCCATTTCCTCTTTCACTACTTACTTTTAGACTCAAACTTAAAGGTAATCTCAAGTGTTACAGCTGGACAAGGATATCTACGTAGGACTAAATTGTAATTCTAACTTCATTCCAAATGGGACAAAAAGATTATTAATTCATTCCTATGCACTAAAAACTTGTTTATCTATCTCATTAAGATCATCATACAAAACCAACAGATGCTCAAAAGCACCTAGTGCCGAAAGAACTGTTGAGAAAATTGAAACAAAAGTACTGACAAACAATAATCTAATGATACCGTAAAGATTCTGCCCTCAGGTACTATTTCTAGCAAAACACACATAAACAGATCCCCCGCCCCCCCAACCACACCAAAAGCTAAACAAAAAAACCTCATAAAATAGCCACCTTTAAAATGTTACTTATACAGTTTGGCACTGTGAGCAGCAGTCATCATTTTACTTTAAAAAAAAAACCAAAAAAAGGTAGGGGTTAAGGTCTCCCAGAATTCCCGATGACCTCAGTAGCTGCTATGCACACAGAACTGTGAACAGAGTATTACCATTAACATTATAATCATAGTAAACAAGCATCTGGCTGTCACTGAAAATACAGCTTTTCTCTACTGATAATAAGAAGCATTTTCTGCTAATTTCTGTTATCTGTAAATCTCTCTTGGCATTCCAACTCTGTGCTTAATGTGCTGTACACACTTCATGCACAGCGAGCACTTGCATCAAATGTCAGCATGTCTTCTTGTTATCTTAAAGACAAGCGGGGATTCATTCAATAAAACATTTAAAGAATAAAAAGGAATATAAGGAATAAGGAGATATTTACTTTTATGCCACAGATACTCAATAGAAACAGATAAATCTCTCCCTATATATATATATATCTTCTTTTACATTAGGGAAACAATCCTAACCTTCTGCAAAAAGCACTTTTATTTCTTGGCTAGCTCCATTAGTTTAATTGCAGAATGGAAGCCGAAGTCCAGGTTAGATCAGTTACTTATTTATCCGTGTATCACATCTCCAAATGAGCAAGTGAATCATATCTGCTCATTTTCAGGCACGCTGATGGGCTCTCTGCTGGCCTATTCCTACAGGATTCCTGCATGGGTGTAAACCAGAAACTGAGTTGCAAAGCAGCTGCCATATTTTGTTTTTCATATTTCGTGTGCTGCTAAAACTACTGAAAAATTAATCTGCAAGTGACCCTTAAAAAAAATACAAGCAGAGCACACAGGTAAGAAGATGCAGAAGCTAAACTTGTGTAAGAATTGTCTCTCCTTGATTTAAACATGTAAATCACAAGCAACCCAGTTGACTGAATTCGCTAATATGAAGTCAGTAAAAGAATGGCAAAATTCTGCTACAGGATTTGAACTTCAAAAGGGATGAAGTATTTAATATACATAAGAAATAGCAATACACTTGTCAAATGGAAGAAATTTTTTAAAATCTAAATTGACTTCAAATTGAGTGCCTATCTTTTTAATTTTTATTAAACTTTGTTTCTCATTCTCCCCCTCATTTAGATGCTTGCAAAATAAATACAATTCTATCCAACTTTAATAACTTTGGTACCTTGAGCTGCAGGTGTTAGTATGCTGTATCTATTACCATATCTTAAGACCTTTCAAGAAGATTGCATTAATTTCTATGATAATTTAGAGCCTATAATGCATTCCAAGATGCGAATAGATGTTAATCACCACAGAATTATTTTCCTGTATACTAACAGTCATGCTGTAACCAGTAACTACTAACTTAAAATTAAACACTGCCAGTGAAAGACTCAATTAAAATTTTGTCAGAATAACAATACCTCTGAGAATGGTTTAAAAAAACCAAACTAATCAACAACAGCTATATGAACTACTATACCCTTCCTATAGAAATTGCTAGGACTGAACATGTTTCTAGTATCCAGTCCACTCTGCTCAGCATTAATAGAAGTTACTCATGCGTATTTATCTTTTGCCACTACCATATACTTAGTACAAGTAAAGACAGCGGGTAGAAAAGTCCCTTCATTATTAAAATTATATTGTGTTCAATATACAGGTACCTGACTGAGGGAAGCTGACATCAGTGACTGCAGAACCATTCTGATATATTATTTAGATCAATAAAATCAGGCAAGAGTATACCTCTATGATTTAAGTCAAAGTTCACCAACTTGAACAACCTCTAAGACAGCAACATTCAGATTTAAATATCTATACAAAGAAGCAAAAATTAGCAACACTTCTCTGGACTAAGCCCAGCTACAGCTTTTCTGCAAGGTAAAAGTAACCAAGGGATGCCTTTTTGGCATTAGCCAAAAGGCAAGCCGTTGTTGCTTCCTGACACTTCTTTAAAACACAAAGTACTGAAAGTAGTACGTGGCTTTGTCACTGCTAGGAAGGTGACCCAAAATGAATGAGTACTCCCACCTGTTTCAAAGACGCTGCTGAGCGACCCATTACACAAGCTGAGAAAAGCTTTCAGCTTTGCTACACATCACCCTCCGGACACGCAGAGACACCGGTGATCTGCTCCACTGCTCTGTCGATACGCGTGGTACTGACTATTTTAAACCTCAAATCTGCCTTCAACAATCAAGGAAGACCCTTTAGCAGAAATTATTGCAGTGCTCCACAAACTGAACAGTTTCACTTAACAGTGGATGGTTTCAGCCATGTTATTGCATATGAAGATTATACGTCCATCTTCCCAGACCTTGAATACTAATTTCTTGAGAACCATGGTCAAAGAACAAGCTTTTGGGGAGTTTATGACAGAGTTTGTTTTTTGGTTTAAGAGACAGAATAGAGCATTGCAGCTGGAAGGGACATACAATGACCATCCAGTCCAATTGCCAGAGCAGTTTAGGGCTGACCAAGTCACGGCATGTTGGTAAGCGCTCTGTACAAATGCCCCTTGAGCACTGACAGGCTTGGGGCATCGGCCACCTCTCTAGGAAGCCTGTTCCAGGGTTCCACCACCCTCCTGGTAAAGAACACCGTTACAATGCAGAGTAAAACCACCACCTTTGTGTCTGCCCAGGTCCCAAGTGATCTAAACAACAGAATCAAGTTGACATTTCAAACTTTCTATGCGGTTAAAATTTTACATTGAGTTCTCAGAAAGGAAAATTGCTGTTTTAACATTTTTTTGCCTGCAGACAACAAGCAGGTTCAGGCAAGCAGCTGAAAGCCATTATGACATTGTGATAATTCAAGTTGTTGCTCCCTCTGTCAACAGTTAACCTATGTGCAGAGGTTTAACAGGGTGCTGTGATTCAGCACCATGAGGAAGACTGCAACTACTGCGTTCTCATTATAATGAGTAGTTTTCCCCCAAATCGCTTATTAATTCTTTGAAGATTTCAAACCTAGCGATCACTTCAGTGCCATGCTCTAAGGTGGGTTTCAATTTTCAGGGTCTCTATGATGCTGTCAGCATACTCCTTGAAAAACATTATGATGTGCTGGAAGAAAAATCAGCTTTGATGTGAAATATCTCTCAGAAAAAAAAACAACAAACCAGAAAAAAACTGGGGGGCTTCTAGATCAACCTTTATTATGATGACTTAAAAGACTTTGCACTCTTTCTGGCTTCATGCCTGATACTGTTGAACACTTTCAGATTGTGCTGCCTTCAACAGAAGTTCATTATGCCTTCCCAAAATGTGTCAAAAGGTAGAAGGAAAATTTTAAAAGACAGCTTAAAAGTTCCCAAATGCTCTGAAACACACAAATGTACCGTTAGTATTCCAGACAAAATTTGAATTTTGAGAGCTACACTGAAGGATTCTTTAAGAAGAATAGATTATTTACTCTTCTCTTACATTTAAGCAGTTCACTTTACAAGATTAACATCTAATTGAGAAATTAAGTATTTAAAGCTGGTTTACTTTTTTTTTTTTGTAACAATCTGGGACTTATTTCATGGTTGGGAATTTTTGTAGCAGCAGTCAGTGCCATTTGAGCAGTGACAGGATTTAAGCTGCCACCAATACAAATTAAATCATTAGCTGCTGCATGTAGAAAAATTCAGAACCTTGAATTTTATGCTCAACAGACAAGCAGAGGAAGAATTTATTCTCACACATTTTATATAAATAATCACTTAAATCTGTACATGTTAAGAACAAAATATGTGTTAGCATAACAGAGTATCCGGTTCATACGAATATGATTCTCGCCTTCCCCATTGAAAGAGAATAAATTCTTTTTTTTTTTGAAAAAAAAAAAAAAGCAACTGCTTGAGGAATTAAATAACTAAACAAACAAGTGCAGCATATTTACTGAAAAAAAATACTTGAACGTCTACAGGAATTTTACACCTAGAAGCCCTACAGAATTCTAGTAACAAAGAAGAAAGTTTAAAAAGGTAAATAAACACCAAAGGAAGCGGCTCATCTACAGAAGGCTCCAATGAAAGAAGATGAAGGGAGTGCACGGCCCCTCACTTCAGCTTGGAAACTCTCCAATTCCTCGTCTCTAACTCTAGCTGTCAACCTCTCAACCACACTATTCCTCAGTGCTTCCAGGGAACCTGAGACCCCCAAGGGCTCACAAACTCCCCTTTGAGTTTCTGCCTGTTTCCCCTGTGTTCGGTGCCACCTCTTCCTCACCACAGCCGGATCTCCAAGCTGACACCCCAAAGGTGTGAGAAAGGACCAAGCAGCCAAGGCTTGGAGGAGAGACAGCGACAGAGAGCCAAAAAGGCTTCTCCCTTTCCAGCCACAGGCCATTCCAGGTCACAGCTACTGAGACCTGGTTTATCTTAAATTATAAGACTTTCCTTGGGATGGAAGGATGCAAAGGGCACTGTGGGAAGTGTGTGCGCGCAGGGGAAAGACTTGCAAAACACGATGGTGAAGTTGAAAAGGAAAGAACAGAAGCGCTGAGTATTTTTAAGAGATATAGATTTGACAAATCAGTCAAAACCCATGACTTTCTACTGTAATAGATCTTAGACATTCTAACAGCATAGCCCTACAACAGAAACTGTTCTTCTAAAATCAACGTAACGAAAACTCTGGACAAGACTTCATATTTCATTTGCTATAACTCCATTGATTCAATGTGATTAAACTTAATATACAGTCCTGAAATGAAGATAAAAATCAAGCCTACCCACGTATTGGAGTAGGAGACAGAGAAAAACAGTCAAAGTTAATACAAACAGCTCTCAAGACAGGAAAAAGATTAATGCTACAGCTTATCAGAAATCTTTCCTCCACACATTAGTACTTCGCACCCTTGGAAAAACAAAAGGGCCTGAACAAGCAACAAACATTACGAATGCCTCTGGGAGCTGGAGCTTCCAAAGGACCAAGAGACCACAACAAATTAACGCCATTTAGAGGAACTGAGGAGAGGACCAGAGCGAGCAAGTAACAGAAGTATCTATAGTAACAGATACGCTTCTATTATTGGTTCACAAATCCTCCTTCCTAATATCAAGTTATGAACTGCGTAGCTCAAAGAACAGGATAACCAATAAAATACAAAGAGAAGCTTTAAAAAATAGGAACTGTTAAATAATGATGATTTGTTTGGGGTTTTTTTGTTTTAAACTAGGAACCCCTGCAATATTGGCAATGGTGAATTTATAAGGACTGTACAGCCAGACATTTAAAAGAAGTTGAGCCCTCGAATAAAAGGTACATGATAAACTTCAATGCTTAAAAAATAATCATAATAGTTAGAATCCATGACAGCTTTTTTCAAAATATTATACTTTGATTGTAAAGTTGAAGAAGAATTTTCTATCATATAATTTATTATGTCAGTCAAAAAAACTAAGCTAGAGTTAGGAAGAATTTTCTCTTTTACAGCATCACATTACAATACATGTACACACTACTGATACTTTATGACTAATACTAAAGCATTTACCCTTTGTCGCTATCAAAAATAAGGCAATTACTGTCGCTACCCCTTCAGCCTGTTCTGCTGCAGAGTTGTCTGGTATAGCTCAGAAGATTAAAAGTATCTTCCAAGATATTTTTAACTAGAACTGCACAATGGATGCACCTCAAAAAGTCTACTTTGTAAACATTTTTCCAAGACGTATTCCTAGATTCCAAGAATAAAAAAAGTGAAGTTAAAAGTGTGTTAAAAGCTTAAGACTTGTTTAAAAACTAAAATCAGCAGTGATGCACAGAAGATGGTAACCAAATACTTGATCAGGACTATTCTTTAAGAAATCTGGCTCCCTTTTTAAGTAACATTTTTCGAGTCAAGTTTCTTTTTCAATTTAACAATTTCCCTAAAACTTCTTTCCCCATTTAGGCAGTACTACCTAACAAATGGCTTCAATGTCCTTTTCCTCCCTTGAATGGCCATGCGTATTTTGCCAGAAACATGAAAAGTAAGAATGCAATTGCATTTGTGCTGATGCTAAATGTTAATAGATTTGCCTAAATGTCTGCTAATAGCACCCCTAGAATTAGCTAGACTAGTAGTGCATGCCTAA
The DNA here is from genome assembly GCA_033124195.1 of Coracias cyanogaster. Lineage (NCBI taxonomy): Eukaryota > Metazoa > Chordata > Aves > Coraciiformes > Coraciidae > Coracias > Coracias cyanogaster. Next base: position 56,047 of record JAVSBS010006463.1, on the reverse strand, counting down.
TGTGTTGTTTTTGTTGTTGCTGCCCTAGCTGTTTTCTCCTTTTTTCTCAGTAACAAAAAGAAAGGCTTTTTCAGTAAAATGTTTCTATACATCTGCAGTCTGTGCAGCAGGCATGCCACCAGCATCATGCAGCACTGACATAGCATCATAGGATTATAAATCCCAACATTCTACTGTTTCCTTAAATAAAACATGAAAAGTTTAATGTTTTTTTAAATTAAACATGAAGCCTTGACTTTGCCAGTCAAAATATGTCCTTGTATCACCTCCGCTAATTCCTTCAGGTCAATTCTTTTGTTAGAGAGCTCAGCTCCATGCAGTCAGAGGATGATGCTCTTTCATTATCATGTTGTTTCAGAAGGTTGTGGTGAGCAAAGCCTTTGAAAAATATTTTCTACAGGCCAAAACATTTAATAGACACGCTTTACACTCCCAGAGCGCCAATTTGCATAGAATCACAAAGCAATTTACAAATGTAAAAGATTCTTAAAATAAAGTTTTAAGTGGCTTCACTGAACATTTTCTTTTTTTTCTGTGAAAATCAGGTAATGCTGATTTAAAACACTGATGAAAAAAATAATCTAGTTTACCAATTTGTGTTTGCAGTAGCTGTACAAATGCAACATGTTCTCAAAGTCTTCTACTGTTTCAAAATACAGTAAGTGTAAAAATATTTTGGAACACAACAACTTTCCTTTTAATGAGGTCTGCTAATTTCTAGCTGTCAGTTGACTAAGCCAACTTGAAATACTTTACCATTATTGTAGTGCAGGACAGATACTTAGTCGTCCTATTTCTGTTAAAAGTACACTACACAGGCTGTATTCTAACTTCAGTCTGCAGATAGCCACTGCAGACAGAATATTTACTGCTAATGGAAAAAACACACTGAAGAGAAAAGAAGTCAATAGTTGCTCCAGGTCCAAGAAACTAACTTTTAAATCTCTAACTGGAAATTCTGGTCCTGATTCTAATGGTGATAATATGCAAAACCCCTCCAAAACTACAAGTATTTTCATCTCTGCCAATGGAAGCACACCACTGTAAAGGGTATGAAAAATAAGAATGAAGGCTCTCATTATATTACCTTTCAGAAAATTTGTTAGCATGTTATTAGCAAAATGTTTATTTGTTAATTATAATTTTAATTAAGATACAACAATAAATTATCTTTGCAACATTTCTGCAGCTATTTACAACCCCTGAGACTTAGGTATCTCATTCTGTATCTGTAAGGCTGACTGAAGTAAATTAAAGTTACAGCACAGTGACTGCACTTTGCTCACCCAAAATTCCTCCTGCAGCTTGAAAGGAGGAACGCAGTGTTCCTGCAGATGCCTCTGCAAACCACCACAGCGTAAACACAACCACTGCTACTCCTATAAAGAATTCCTCAAACCTAGTTTTTGAGAAGGAAAATTCTGATTTTTTAAAATTTTTTTTTTAACTGATTGCCACACTGTTTGCATGATCCAGAATCTTGCTAATGCCAGTCAAAGTTAAAGAGAGATGACATGACTGGGAAAGACAGACCCCTATGTAGTGGCTCCATTTGCTACACTACTTTGGTGTCACCCATTTCTCTCATCTCAATAGCTTATGATTAAGCTTTACAATAAGCTTCTGTTAGAGGACATAACGTGCAACTTTTCTGCACAATAAATCATATTCTGCCTGTACCAATAGGGCAGGAATGTCTACAGAATCTAGGCATAGGAAGATTCTTCCAGGGTGGACTGCCGTGAAACACGGCTCAGCTATGAGCTATACATTCATGGTATGTAACTTCTAGCTTAAGTTTGGTAGCACTGCTGTCAGACCTATCACAGAAAAATATATCCATTGGATTTCACATTAATTTAAAGAATATCAGACCACTATGGACAGCGGGGTATGTGATAAAGGAGCACATCAAATAGAAAACACACCCCAAATGTCAACACATTCTAGGTTCAGCAGGATATTCAGGAGTCACCTGCTCCAAGTCTCAGCAATACCAATTTTCAGAATTCTGCAGGTCAGGGGCATTTTTCCAATTACAATTATCAAGCAGAAAAAAATAAATCTCTCCAGAGTACACACTGCCATGATTTGAAAAGTGAGGTAAGCCAGGTTCAAAAGCAGTGGTTTTTCTGCCTGAAAGCAACAGAGCTTGACATGCCCTTTGAAGAAACACGTATAGTAAATTTTTCCAGGGACAAGCATATCCACATGAGGCACAACTTGCATCATGGTTCCTACCCAAAATGGCAGTGAGTTCCTCAACATGGGACAGTGGGAGTTCCCTCAGCATCCCAAGTTCAACCCAGAATAGTTCTGTCATCCTATAAATACATTACTTCAGTTGAAAGAATAATGCTCAGTTAGTTTCATAGGTATTCCACTATGACTGTACCATGAAAACAGCATTTCATTAATTGCTTTTCTTCTTTTTCTCTGCCCGCCTCCCTTTTCTTAATTGAAAAGAAAGAAGAGCCACATGGATACCTTTCCATATCACACCCATACATATCACCTTCTTTTCCAGGAGTCAGAAAGCACAAAGAAATGCAAAACGTGAATATTTGACAGGCAAGTATGTGTCGGATGATGAAAGCCACGTGGCAATTCAAAGTCAAATACGTAAGATCTGTTTTCTGTGGTTCAAAACCATAGGAATCCAATAACCCTAACACAACTATATTACAATAGTTGCTTTTTTTTTTTTACTATTGTTTCCATAGTACTTGCACTTTTCTCGTTACCTATCAATTATCTCGATTTTTATGGTCAAAATGTAACAAGGCCAATATATAACTGTCAGAGGACCTGCAAATGGAAACAGGTTTTATAAACCCAATAATTATTCGGTTTCACGCCATTGATGAGGTCATTGCTCTGCTGACACAAGCAGTACTTTCTCATGCTGTGCATGTGTCTTTAAAAAATTACCAAGGGATATGTGTGTGTGTAAAGTAAACTCTTTAGAGTACACTTACATTCCACTTCCACACAATTACTAAAAAATTAGTTACTACGAGAAAGAAGCACTGATTTTGTTCTTTAGTAGCAGCTCTTGGAAATAAACGGGTATAAAGAAATTGTGCAGTATTATTCAAAAACATGAAGTGGATCTACCTGACAAGGTTTTGTAATTTTCCAACCAGCTTTACTCAGAAAGGAGAATTGCTCTTCTTCCCCTCTTTAAAAAAGAAAAATATTTTTCCTCTCTTCAGCCAAAGTATTGCAGCAGAAAGGCACTTTAGTTTAAAAGATACTGAAGCTGTTTCCATTCTTCTGCTTCAAAAAGTCTTTCAAGCGTTGCTATTTCTGTATCCCTCTGGTAAGTATATTTTGCTGCCTTAGTTTTCCATAAAAAGGACAAGACTAGGTCAAGGTTGCAAAACAACCTTGTGGCATAATGAAGAGAAAATGTGACCGGTCCTATCTTTCTAATGCTGTGTTGCTTATTAACATCTTATATTTTTCTAATAATATGTTGGTACTAACGTCATACTACATAATAACAACTTTTGCTTCATAAATATATATACACACACACACGCGAAAAATAACTGAAAAATAGCCCAGCAGAAATGTGTTTTCCTACAGGAACAGCAACTGACAGTAAATAACTGTTAACGTATTACCTCAAATTTTCAGAGAATGCATTTAACATCATTTTTTCTGCAGCCATGTTATTCGATTGCGTTACACAGCTGAGCAAAATCTTGCATTTGCAATGTCTTACACCCAGAAAGTTATAATAAAAAGGTATAATAAAATCAAGCATGTTCAAAGCTATAAACCAGGGAGATACAGTCACGGCCACACAAAGCTTACACTGAGAAGATGACATGGAGAACCAGATACTGTACTGGATGTACTCTAAGGTATTACAGCCTTGTAGCTCCTTCCTATGTTTTCCATATTAAGGAGCAGCACAAGAGGTGAGACTACTTGATTTGGATATCAGCTCTATTACATAATTAGCACATACGGCAAGGATTTTGGGAACACGTAAAACCATACTGAAATCAAGACAGCTTAAGCTTCCCTATCCTTCCTACATCTTGAAGCAGTTCAAAGCAACTCAAAGCTAAAGCAAAAGCTTTAGCGGGTTCCAAGATGCAGTAATCTATGGCATCTAAAAATGCAGTTTCTGTACCATTTGAGACTTACGTTATCATCACTGTGCTTTCTACCTGCACCGAAGGCTCTAATCTTCCTTGACATTTAGCAGTCAACCTCATCCGAGTCAGATGGTCAGAAGTACAGTCTTCATACTGTGTTCTTCCAAACTGTGCAAGGAATTTCAAGCCACAAGATTCCATGACACAAACTGGAATTCTCTATCTGGTTACATGCTTTGTTTGCCTTACAGAGTTTTGCAGAGCTGCTCTCCCCTTTGTATGATACTTTATTAACTACTCTATCCCCTGACATTGCAGTGTACTGCTGATGACTTTCTCTTACCAAGTTTCCAAGATACCTATTGACAACGTCAAACAAAAGGACAATAAGAGGCCACTGTTTCTGATCTTGATTACAAGACGTAACCTTGTATTTCTAGCATAAACTGATTCCTGTATTGCAGATACTGAAGTACTTTAAGCTAGTCACAGACTGGGTGAGGTAGGAGATTCAGATTCATTAACATCTTGGATAACTCTCCCACCTTAAAAAAAAAGAAAAATATCATCTTACTCTACTCATGTTTTTAAACTAGATCTTGAATATAATTTACTGTGCTGTACGTTGATAGCACAGAAGATTTGCACAGATAAATAGTATTAGTTCTCCATCTCTCTTAAGGTGAAACCACGATAAAGACCAAAAGAACCTCCTGGTTGCCACAGCCCCTATTATGATCTGAAACCGTAAGTCAGAAAATTGCACCTCCGGTAACAAGCAGAACACCCCTAACTTTACTTTGAGAGGCAGGCTTACTGTTTGCTGGGATCCAGAAGGAACTAGCTCTGGAGCCTTTTAGGTCCTCTGCTCCAGTGACACCCTGCACAGGCGGTCCCTGCCAAGTCTGGCCTTCTATGACTCACCTGCAAAGCCCCCTAGTCCCTTCCTTTACATCAAGCCAGTTTCTCTATCTGTTTACACAGAGGCTGATACTGTAATTTCAAAAAAAGTGTTCTCAGTGTAGGTCTCTAAGATTTACACAGAAAAACTACACTCTTCCTCTTGATCTCACTGTTAATGTATAAGTACCTTTGCCATTTGGGCTACATGTTTCTTATCCATGCCATTTCTGCCTTCATGCTGTAAACTTGTTTAATTCTTTTAACAGAAAATAGTTTATGATTGAATGCCTGGAGGAGTGAATTCTGATTGATGTGTGTTTTCCTGAAGAGCTGCTGTCTGCCAGACAGCTGACCTGCGTGCCTACATCCACTACTCACATAGAGGAGAGGAACTTGTAAACGTGGCACTCAGCATAATTTTGCTTCTAGGGACTTACTACCTTCTTTTGCATTCTTCTCAGTTTATGTCTGAGAACATTTACTACTTCCATATTGCAATCTCTCTCTACCAACTCAAATTTAGTCTCAAAATTTTCCTTACACGTCCAGTTTCACATGCACTATAAATTTCTAGCTCAAATAGAATTTTCTTAGTCTAGACAAAAAAGTTTATTTTTGAATAGGACTAGTAGCACATTCCCTGAAGAGTTCACAGCTTGGTTCTCTATGTCTACACCTTTGGGCATAACATCACAGTCTGTGTGAAGGTGTGGGACTAAGATACATAACCTATACTAGAGTCCGGCAGCCCCAGGAAGGTACAGAACAACTACATTGTTACGCTTGCAGTAGGCTATACTCCGGTATTTTAAAATTAGGGATTATTTTTATTGCCGATTTAACTGCTAATTAAATAAAAATTTACTGTTCTAGGGTTAAAATGTAATAATTAGGATTAGTACTAACAAAATCCTATTTGGGACTATTTGTAACTGCAGTTTAAAAAAATGCTATTACTCTGCTTCATGGAAAACTCATGTATTTTGGTAGAAAATGGAACTCCTTTTTTCCACTGTATCTTAATAATTTGCAACAATTGCTTGTTGCTTTTTTTTTTTTTTAACAATCCTTCACTCTGTTCTTCCATTTTTCTTCTCTTCTGCGCCCACAGAAACCAAGTTATTCCTCATGTTCAGAATGTTGTCTTGTTTATGCTGTTCATACATTTGTCTGTCTGGTAGATGCAAAGTGAGACTGTCTAGTTTGCAGACGCGTTAGTGTCTATAGCTCATGCTGTATGCTGCTGAACAGCGCTGAGATTAAAAAAACACCTTGCACCTTTATGAACTAAAAATGCCACATACAGAGAGGACACATCTGTTCAAGAGGAAAATATTTTATCTTAAACCTTTGTATCTGACTGCTACTGCCAAACATTAACACAACTGTTAAAAAAACCAAACCCAAACATCAAAATCAAAGAAATGGAGAAACAAATAAAACCACTCCTTCAAACATTCTGCTATGAATTTGAAAAGAAATTATACGTGATCCTAGATAGTTTGAGAACTGGTCTTCTTCCCTGCTATCCCTATATCCAATATAGCCTACAAGGCCATCAGGGCACGGATCAGCCACTGAAAAGCACTGAATACAGTATACATGACAAATAAGTAAAACAACAAGGTCATAAGGTGAAAATAAGACATAGGTAGGAACACTAACATGAATTTTGGACCTTTGTTGTCTTTATAAAGAAGAAGTGATGAAAAAAATGTCATGTCAAGATGGAAGTTGTGTGAATATTGGTGCCTTTCAGGAGTCATGTTTAAATTAAATAAATAATAAATTAAAAACTAATATTTAGCCTAATTCCTATCCCTTAGCTCTTGACTGAGGAACTGTAATCATTCCATGACTCACTGAAGCCTTTCTGAGATACTTCACAAATATACTTTATTCCCCAACTGCTTTCTCCTTCAAGTATCTATCTTCATAACATTTTTCTCAGCATAAATTGTATGCTGATACTGTTCTCCACAACAGCCATCAGCTCTTCATTGAATCAACAAGTAAACTAATACGTACTTAGTTTAGGAAGGTCCAAAATGCTCTTCAAAACCTGAGGAAGTAAGATTTCTGGATGTCTTTTGTATGTGCTATCACATATGTAGAAGGTAACATACTCTAGAAAAATAAGTGCGAATTTTCCATTAGCATTCTGTCATTCAGGATATTGTGAAGATGCAAGAAAAATAAGGAGAAGCAGAAAGCAAGCAACTGATTTCATGAACTGACCTACAATATACAATCCAAGCCCAAATGTTAAGTCACAGACTGACTAAATGTTACAATAAATGTTAATCATTACGCATTACTTCAAAAGTCTCCTAATACAGGTAAAACATGCTTTTCTTAGACAACATCATAGATAGACACACATATATAAGCATATTGAATGTATATATGTATATTATATATACCCTATGTTTAATGTATGAAACACATTTATACATGTCCTTGAAATATGCTGCGGATTGTATATAATAATGCTGCATTGTATGGATAAATATATATATACACATTTTAAATAAGAAGCACAGATGGATATTTAACTGTAAAACAGCCATTAATTATTTTGGTCAAAACCTGCATTTCCTCATAGCTATTTCTGTCTTCTGCTGGAGACTGCACAGGTACAGAAGAACTTCGGGCATCTCAAATGAAAACAGCAGGTGAGAAATTGAAAACAAATAAAATAAGAGGTTCCCTGCAGTACCTACAGTAAGTGGTAGAATTCCTTTCTAAAATATATTGCAAATGTCAGGGTTTACCTGAGGTCAAAAAGTGACTAGACAAAAAAACCCAACACCTCAGTGGCCAGTAAATATAAAAAGACTAATCCTGGGTGATCAAAGGCAAAATGTAAGCCACTCTTTTCATGATATATGTGTGGGAAAAGCTCTCCAGCTGTATGTAAAGCTGTTCCAGTTGTAAGAGCCACCTTTAGCCGGATGGTAGAATCTGTTTTTTTTCCTCAGGAACTTACTGCTAATTTTTTCTCGCTCTCCCTCCACATGCATATACATTTCTTTTTCTAGGTGGTAAATAGAGCAATAGTTCTTTCTGTTTAAACTCTGGAATTGGCAGATTTTTCCACCTATGCTTATCACAGTTTTTGTAATTACATGAAACAGTAGAACTAGGCCTAACAGTAACAAATTTCTCACATTATACTTGCAGTAGTCAATGGTTGCCTATAGAAGTACATATTCTTAGATCCGTCTTCAAAAATTATAAAGCACTCCATAAAAGGCCATTGAGAGCCTTGTATATCCTATCCAGAAGCACTTTGTGTGCTGGTGCTGAGCGCCATCACTGTCAAGTCTCCACATGCATCGTGCCATTAGTGACCATGATTAATACATATAGGCAGACGTAGGGAGAAAATTTTGTCTTTAGACTGCCAGACAAGCATCTTAATCTTTGGACATCATACGCTCTTTGTTTTACTGTACTAGATAGAAATCCAATTAAAAAAAAAAAAAAAGCAGAAAAAAAAGAAGGTTTTAAATAGAAAATAAATGATCACTATCAGGCTCATCTGTCTTCAGATACTTTCAAAGCTTTCCTTTTAGATAAAAACAAACAAACAAACAAAAAATCTTATTTTGATAAAGCACAAAAAAAGGTTAAAGGTAAAAAAACCCCCAAGAAGACAAAGGAGGAAAAGAACTAAGAGTTCAGTTCTTGGGAGTTCAAGATGAGTTTTTTTCCTTCTTAATTATTAAATTAATGAGAAACTGTAGCCTTCAGTTATATTAATCGACTATACAAGCATTTGTTAAACTTTTGGAATGTATTTAAATTATATTTAAATGTTTCAGTGAACAAGGGCAACAGTGGCACTGATCAAAACATAACAGAAACTACAGGCAATTTCAAGAAGTGCTTATAAGCGCGGAGATGACAAATTGGTAATCATAGAATGAAACCAACAAAATGGCATTTCATCTTTTATGGAGACTAGTGGTTTCATAAAAAAAATATGCTAAGGAATGCTAGAGAACTGGACTATGAACCTAAAAACACCCCAATTTAATTTCATAATTTCAATTACCTTTTTGATTTACAGCGTTTTCCACTAGATCATTTCTTTCTCTTTTCAATCTCTGGAGTTAAGGCCTACCATACAACGGTGACATCACTAATCTAAACCTTAAAGCAAGAGTAACACCACTAAAATGTATTACTGTGTTTTAGGTAATAAATAGATGGCACTGGACAGAATAATCTTTACTCAACTGACCAATAACAGTGTTTTATCAAATTCTGCTATCAGTTCAGCAAACTCTGTAAACACCAAGACAATCAGACTCATCTAATGTTCAGTCTGAGACTAAACAATTTCAAATAAACACATGCATGTCCATGTATTTCAAAAAACTTTTTTTTTTAAAACCAAAACCCACAACAACTACTATCAAAAGAATTTTGAACTTTCCTAGGGCATCAACAATTTGCTGCTGGCCTCTAGCTATTATATAATGGGTAATTAGATGCTGAAACTTCTAGTGACTTAGAAAAATAGTCTACATGTTAATCGCTTTTATGAGTCCTTTAATGTAATCTGGGGACAGAAAGGATTTTGGACTGTCTCTGAATAATAACATTACGGGCAGCAAGCTTAATTTCTTTCCCTTTTTCCTTCCTGACATTTCCCTCTTCTCTGTACACTGTATGTGTGTACATATATATATACACATACATACATAACCTCACTATTAAATTTTCTACTGGCCACTGACCATTTTCAATGCACTGTTCTGTATATTGCATGTTATTTGTTTCTAGTAAAAAAAAAAAAAGTCCTTTCTTGTTTAGCAATCTCTTTTTTTTTTAAAATGAAATGATAATTGAAGAAGGGACATTTGCTTTCCTTTCTCCTTCCAAATCCTCCCAGCAATCTTTGACCTTTGACTTGCCTACAGAGAGGGAACCATGAGCAATCTCATCTAGCTCTCAACAGGCTGACACTGCGGAATTTTTTGGTAACAAAGCCACACACAGATTACTAAAGGCTTGCATCAGAAAGTTGCTTATGAACACACCAAAAATGAGGTGAATGTCTATTTCTGCATTGTCAAAAGCAGAATGTTTGTGTTTGAGAAAACAGAAAATAAAAAACCCATCAAAAAAATGAAAAAACCACCAGAATATTCAAAATTAGATGAATACACAAACACAGGAATTTCCAGAATGCTACATCAGCACTCTATCTTGTGCTCAACAACATGTATGTCTGGAAAAAAGTACAGCAATAGGATAAATATATACGAGGCTTCCCCCCAAAATTTAACCACTCTCTACCAACATAAGCCTCTTGAAGGAGTAAGACAAAATTTTGTAGTCAGAAGGGGCAAAAAAGGCACAGCAAGAGAAAGACTTTCAACAAGTAAACAAATCACTCACATCGCTTAGGGAGAAGAGTAAATAATGAAAATTCGTGTATTTGATGCTACAAGAATGTAACCTTTACTCTGCCACACCCCAAATAAACAGAAGAATTTCAGTTTAAAATTGTTATCACAACCATTCACATGTATCAATTACAGGATAATCCAGAAAGTTCAAAAGTTCCCATAAATATACGATCTCCTTTAATCACCTACTGTAATAACAACATTAACGAATGGCTAGAGTGCAGGGTACAAGGGACAGAAGTTCCAGAGCAGATCAGCCAAAACACTGAAACTCATCAGCACAAGACAGAAGAAAAACACTCATTAATAAAAAGAAATCACAGTAACTGTAAAAGGGTTTTTTCCCCTGTATTGTTATGCTTTTGAGGATGTAACACACAACAGATGATGCCTTTCTTCTGAAACCTGTACATTCTCCAGTTATTCAAGTATAGAATCACCGCTCTGAAAGCCCTACACAAACCTGAATGTACTAACTGCTATATTTATCACGTCTTCTTAAAGAATTATTTTTAATCACAGAATTCTTGAAGAGAAGAAAATCTATGACGATGCAGTCTGTGCTACTGTGAACAACAGGCTTCTTGGTTGTTAAAGTCTTAGTTCTCAGAAAAACCTACAAAACTAGAAACTAAAGAGTCCAGTCCAAAGTGGTACCTGGATTCTCCTCAGAGAAAGTTTAGAAGACAAGAGGAAAGGAAAAAAAAAACCAACCAGCCTGTTCAGGCACAATTCCTGACTCAAGTCCAGCACTTATTGGAATGATGAAACTTTAGAACTTGAGTCTCACTGGTGTTTATTCCATCCCGTCCCAAACTGGTTTAGCCACAGCACAGACTAAGCTCTACCAAAACGTGTCATGAGAAGTAGCATTACTGGCCTAAGGACTTTCTAGAAAGAGGTGGAAATAAGTGCTTTGCCTGGAGAGTGTAAGGGGGAACGATTAATCAACAGAGCTCTTCAATTTCAGAGGAGATGCAGGATGGCAGATGCTGGATGGCATGAGGAAGAACACTTTTGCCCTCAAGGACTCTACAAATGGAGGAGGTAGCCTGAACTCCAGTTCTTGCCCCAGAAATGCAGACATGACCGTCTTCTAGCTTTTTGCCTTTTAAAAATTCAATTTAGTTTCATTTTCTTATTATTTACTGCTCATGATCCTACCACTACTTAGGTACACCTCTGATCTAGCAAAATAGTCTTGTTACTTAAATATCTCTGTAATAACAGTAACACAAACAGAAAGAGCAGATTACCAACGTCTGTAATTGTCCAAAGCAGGCAGACAGAACTTTTGTCCAAAAGCGGTTATCAAAATTTAGAGTACAATATCTTACTGCATTACACACACTACTGGTGAGCTGCAATCAGCCTGTGTGCAAGTTAGTAAGAATCACAAGAAAGATTTATAATTAAACTAATCAAAATCTTACAGGCGGTATAATAAGTACTTCTGCATTTTTCATGTGGCATGCTGATTCTTAAATTTTAAGAACTACTGCTCTATGTGATACAAGCACCCTATCGAGCTGCATCAAATAAACGTCTACATTGTAGAACTCTCAGTTCCTTCACATAGATCTGGATGTCAGACTATAGAGACTGATGTGTATTGCAGAATGAAAAACTGAGCTTTTTGAAAAGAATGTAAGGGCTCTAAGAATGTATTCATGTGCAGAGTCCTTTGAAACTGCACTAGTCCATGCACTTACCCTCCAGTGCTTCTCAACACCTTTTTTTCCCCTCAACATACAAACAAAAAAGCCCCACATCCAACAGAGTAAAGAGATCCCACAAAATTTTTATCAAAATATTTTCTGAAAACAAATAAACAAACAAACAACAACAAAAAATACAACCCAAACTACCACAAACTTCTTTTTCTAGTTTCATGATAGGATATCACATCAATCTGCTTACTCTTGTAGGGTTAAATATACATTCTATAAACTGCCCAACACAAATTAAATAATTTCAGATGATTATAGTTTTAGCTCTATAATTTTGACCTAATTTTGTGAAATTAAGACGTTTTATCCATTTTAATGTGTACTTGACCTCAGACTGTGACACGTAAATTATTTAAAATTTAGTATTATCTTCTAAGACAGTGCTTCAAACCAGTCAACATACATTCCCTGGTGTGCGCAGAATTCAATGGCACATACACAAAAATTAAACTTTTCTACAAACCATACTCAAGTATTTTTTTAATTACCTTAGATCTAAAAGCTACACTCCCTCTTCACACAGAAGCATCACTGACTTTGCTTTATCAAACGAGCCTGGGAATAGAGTGGGAAAGAAGGTTGTGCCAATTCTATTGAGGTCAAGTGGATTGAAGTCTGCTTGTGCTATCTGAATCACACATTGGCAGATGAAGAGACATGCCTTTTACCATCTGTAAATTTTAATGTGCCAGATTTTGGCTGCCATGCAACCTAAAGCATTTACTTCACTGAGGTACACAGAAAGAGAAAAGGATACCAGAAGTTTTTATCTAGATTTAGCTGACAGCACTAGATAAGATCAGTTTATGCCACAGTTTCTGTTTAAACTTAAGCACTGAAGTAAATTTCTCATCCGTATAGAGATATTCTGATGAGAAAACCATACCGATTGTCTCTTGACGTCTCTATGGCTTCCTCTCTGCCTTTTAAAAGAAAACAAATACCTGGATTTTTACAGTGGCCTTGAAAATGCTGTTTTAGTAAAACTGAAGGTACATACAAATGTCTGATCCTTTCAGGGCTTGTAATCTCAAAAGACCATTGCATATGCAAATAGCTGTAGTTGTTACTGAGGAAACAAACAATGAGAAGAATAAGAATGGCACTGGGTGAGGACAAGAAACAAGGTAAAGTGACAGAAATGCTCCTCCCTGCAGCTCCAAAGCTGGAATCTAGTTTGGTTTTGCAATAATAAGCCATGTGGTAGACTGAGGATAACTTCAATCAGCTCTATAAACCTCACAGTCTCTTTTAAATGATCATGATTTGTGCTTTGTCCAGAAATAGTACACGCTGGTGTAGCAAAATACTTGGCATATGAATACATTTGCCTCTTTGGCTCCCCCCTTTAGTTTTTCATCTCCTTCATGTTGACCCCTTATTTCCCAAAAATCTGCATTGAATAAACTGGTATTATAGTTTCCCTCTATCTGTCAATGATTTTAAAGGAATTTTTCTTTTTTTTTTTTGGTCAATCAGATGCCTACTGAAGCCAGAAAGATACAACAGAATTTACACTTTTGCATCGGTGCTTTTTTCTTGGCACTAGCACAAATGAGGTCGTAGTTTGAAACTGAAAAAAAAACCCCTACAATTTGAGTGAACAAGTACAGAAAAGGCAGATGTGGAGAGACACCGTCTCTCTTACTGCCCTCATTTCTGTTTGACCATTCTTTTCTAAGTTTTCCTTGTTTTCACATTTAGCTTCAAAGGAGCTAAAGGATGCGTGAAGGATGTGTTTTAAGCAAAATGTGAGAGAATTAGAGAAATTCTGCACATTAGATGAAATTTTCATCAGTTGTACTCTAAAATGGCGGAAATTGCTTCACAGATTTATCAGAAGCAAAATCCACCGTTTCTTGAACAGAAGGCGGAGAATCAACAAAGCATACCACAGATATACTGCAGTTGTTGTAGAAAAGCCTCCAAGCAAATGCAAATCTGGCGGAATGCAACTATCTAGATACAGGAAAGAAAGAACAAAACCTGAGATACACATTTAAAATCATGCTTTTCATCTAGCTAAAGTCACTTTAATACCTACAAAGGAGAAATTCCAAACTGCAAGGCTTTTTGTTCAGTCTGTTCTCTGAGCATACGATGCTGTAAGCACCATCAAAAATACCAAACATCTAAAAATTTAAGAAAGTCCAAAACCTCCCAAGACTAGGAAGATTTGTATTGTGAGCACTGTGGCTATGAAAAAGCACAAGACTCCTTCCCACAAGACCATCCCCCCGGATGACATGAACTTTTCCGTTCCTAAAACGGTTTTGATGTGGCTATTGATGTTTATTATGGAGACAGTAAAAGCACAGGTGCAAACTCAGCCTTCAAAGCCTCTGTCGCAGCTCTCCTGGACCACTGCCAGCCACTCAGACCTATTCACTTTCGTTGGTTCCAGAGACAATGACAAAAAACAACTGTCATTCACGCACAGAACGTGGGAATTTGCAAATGACTTTTGCGTGTCAGAGATCCAAATATTTTAAAAGATGCAAACACATAAGGAGCAATATCTCGCCGTACCGCACACAATTTAACCTGTTTGCAGATCTTCCCTAGCAGTCACCACTACAGTGCACCCTCGCAAGTCCACTATGGTAGAAGGCATGGACTAAACATCCCAGCTCTGATTTCTCTGATTTTCAATTAAACTTCCTTTCCCATTGGAACATGGATCACCTGCTCCACCATGCATACTTCTGTGTTATTAATTTGTTAGCTTGCTCGAATCGCAGTTGAAAACCTTTCAGCCTTGGTTTGCAGCAATAAATTCAACTGACAGCTGAAATTTGGAACGCTCACTTAATATTGATTCTGAATGTAATAACAAGCGACATGACCTTTTGGAGGGTGTAAAATATGGCTGCCACAACATCTGTGCCACATTTCTTGCTGTTTAGTAATATGCTGTAACAGCATGGAGCTGGCATTGAAGTTAAGCTTTATTATCAAGCAGATCACTCCATCTCTCTGGCTTCATTAAACCCCCTCCAACAAAACCTTACTCCTCAACCCACCCCTAAAATGCCTCCCAAATCTAGAACTTGTGCACACATCACTGTTTCTAAGACCTAATTTATCCTGCAGTAAGCAAAGAGATACTGGACTACTAAAGAGAAGCCCTCTGCCAGACACGGCGATTCCAGCAGATTGAAAATAATTACGTCTTTAGTAAGGAAGAAGAGATTTTACACCAAGAATCCTAACCAAACTTCCATCAAGTTATACTGTTTACTGTTTTCTTCCTACATATGAGAAAATACGTTTACATCTTTCCTTCCATTCCAACAAAATAAGAACACATTAATACCATTTTTGTGTGCTCTCACACCATGAACACCATTTTCATTTAGCATTACCCCAGGATACCTTGAACTCATTTTGCTGGGCTGGATACAGGTTGGTCCCTTTCAGTAATTTCCTTTGAAGTGCTGGTATCTTTAAAGCATAGTCCAAGTAGGCAGAATATCAATTTCTGTAGTCTTTAAAATCCAATTTAAATAACTTCAAATTATCCAAGCAGTCTAACCAAGTTGCAAAAACAGAATTCTGCTACAGAAAACAACACCCCAATATGCCTTATAAGTAGCGTTTTAAATACCTCCTGACTTTTTTCTCTTGGCATAAGAAGTAACCTGAAACAATGAATCCATGTATTCTTACGAATAACATCTCTTTCATCTCTTGATGAACATTAAACACAATGAAGCAGACCTTTACCATGATGTTTTAATTCTGTGTTTTGTGATTTTTAGTTTCTACACTGCCAAACACTTGGCAGCAGCTAAAATTCTTAATGCTTTGAAACTTAGCATTCAAGAGAAATTGAAGTCCTTCATAGCTTACACTTAAATAAAGTTTATAAATTAAACACTTGTTGGCACTCTAAAAAATAGGTATAATATAAAGAATATGAAAATATTTGCTTTTTAAAAATCTTAATAGACCATATACTGCAAGCTTTACTAATATATATACAGCTATATATATATTTATTAATATATATACACTGCTGTTGTGGCTTTGTGGCCCGTCCAGGTGTAAAGCGTATCAAGCAGACTTCGAATACCTCACAGGTACACACTGAGCACCAGAAAGCTGCTCTTTCAGCATATGTTTTATAAACAGTTATAAAGAACTGAAGTCTATAAAAATATACCATGTACATAAAAATATTACCTGTAACATAACCCTGGGAGAGGGGCAATAGATTCCCAATATGTAAATTTCAAAAGGCATTAACCACCAATGTATACGTGTACCAACACAGCCTAATTCACACACATTACATTTAATAAATATATGTATATTTGATTATTACTGAAGGCAGAACGTAATCTTTAATGATTACATTCTTAATGATTACATGTAATCTTTAATGCTTACTAGATACTCAGAATTTTAAATTCATTTAGATCTATTATATATGCACACTATCATCTAGCCATTTCATATATATGCTCTGAACATAATTTAATTTAAAGATCAGCCCCTGAACCAATCAAGTCTCCCATCGTGCTACAACAGATGAAGCTGAGAATAACAAAACACAATGAAAGACTGCTTGGGCAAGGGGCGAGAGAGTGACTAAAAGAGTTGTTAATTTGTTTCAACCGCAATGAAGTCCGGGATTTATTTTATCCTACCTCTCCTCCAAATGAAAGAAAATACTTTAAAAGCTGCAAGTGACCTTTGAGTTCCCTCCAATCTCATAATTAGCTATTATCACAGAGGAATAAATCTCATGAAAGGTGAAAGTAGTAGAAAAAAACACTATTGAAAGACAGAGAGAAGCCACGGGTTTGGTCTTTACCCAAGCCTCCGTGTTACATACGGACTGCCCAGAAACTCCGGTAGCTTAATCTCTGCTGAAGTGTATTTGAAATCCGCACACTTCAACTGCATGACGGCTGTTCTCTTGAAGAGCAGAATTTACCAGTCCTACATGAAGGAATCGGTCAAAGTATCGGGGATAGCCATACAATTACTGCTTTGGAAAAGATTTCTCACTACACAGTTGTATTAGACTTGAGAGTTTACTTGCACAACCAGACTGTCCAGTTTTAAGTAGTACACACCAAAACCACTCCGGTAAGTCTCAGTAAGTTTCAAACAGATCTTCCTTAGAGCCTTAAAACTACTGCTTCTGTGCACCACGAAGCTAGCTGCCCTCCTTACTGAGATGCTGATGTGGCCTTGCTTGCACCCTTTGAGGCATCAGGAAAAGCAGAGGTAAACAACTAGGAATTGGATTACTCCTACATTCTCAGCTGAGACACAATTCAAAACGAATCTGATTATATGTATATTATGAGCCACTAAGAATCCTTTTGCAGCAATTACCAAGCTTCCACACATAAAAAAAGGCATTTTATTTAGCACTGGGCTGATCTATCAAGAAGTAAGCTTCAAAGGGAATGTTGGGAGAAAAAAAACACCCAAACAAAAAGCCCCTGAAGTAGGTTCATAAAGTAGGGACATTTCTTTTTTATTGCACTGCAAAGAATTATTTCAGACTCTTAAATTCACTGACAGACTTTCAAATAAAATACAATTTCTCTGTTGGACTTTCAAAGCTTGATTCCCAGGGATATCACTTCTGTAAGTTCTAAAAGGCTCCAGAGCAGCAGTTGGAAATGCTATCATTGTTTCTGATACCCATCTCAAACCCATGAGCTCCGGCTGGTCGGGGCGCAGGGAAGGCAGGCTAACTAGCAGTGCTGACACCTGCCTTAAAAATTCATAGCCAACATTACACGACAATTACATTCATGCTTTTTAATTGCAACTACCATTTGTCAACCAAATAGGAGCTGTATGTTTGTTGACAGATAAAACAAGGCTGAAAATGAAAAACTGATGTAATACAGTATAATGTTATACATGCATATATGCTTGCGCACATCTGTAAAACTAGAGATTTAACAAAGCTGCCAATGAATATATTAACATAGTTGTATGAATACAAGCATGCAACATGGAGTGAAACTCAAAAGTAAAGGAGGAGGAGTTGTAAGTGGAGGAGGAATTAAGAGGGAAAACCACAGGAGGCACCTTCCATGTTCCTGCTAAGAAGGGAGGGTATTCACATGCTTTTCCTCAGGTGCCTGTTCACTACTATGCAGAGTTCAGGCAACAATTGGCAAGAAAATCACGTTCACCCAAATTTGTGACGTGATCCTGATCATGAAGAAATAATAGAAGAGCACGCGTGACAGGAAAAAGGGCCACTGATTTACAGAAGAGAAAAAAGGATGAGAAAGAGAGGGATTACCCCTTGAGTACAGAGTACCAGCTTGAAGAGATCACAAAATGATTGAGGTTGGGATTCTGAGAAAGCCTGGGAAGGTAACTAGCAAAAGTTTGGACTCTGAACTTGAGAGTAGGCTTTGGTGTAGTCAAGAAATTGCTTGACAGAACCTCCCGGGGCACAGTCATAAAGGCTGTGCCAAGGACAGGCAGCACATAGCGAAGGAACAGTGAGTCAGGGATGGATGCACAGGATTGGAGAGGGTTTGCCAAGCAAGAGTGCTGAAAAAACTGATTGATATTGTCGTAAGATGATATTCACTCATGGAAAACCACTGCCACGGGGGCAAGCCCTTGCTAACATTACACTTATCTAAGAAAGGCAAGAACAACCCAGGGAATTACAGACTGATCAGTCTCACCTAGAATGATGCCTGGGAATAATCTGAACTATTTCTCTTTGGAAATCTTTTCCAAGAAAATCAGTGGCAAGAAGATAATTAGGAATAGATAAGCCAGATTTGCCTGAGGGCAAATCATGCTTGACCAAAATAATGACATTCTACAATGAAATGATTGGTTATGGAGGCAAGGAGAAACCAAGTGATGTTGCATTTAGCTTTCAGTGAACCTTTTGACACCCTCTCCCACAGCATTCTTAACTGAAGCTGAAGAAATATTGTTTGGACAAATGGACTTTTTGGTGAGCCAAAAACTGGCTGAATTGCTGTGCTCAAAGGGCAAGAGTTAATGACTCCATGTCCAGCCAACAGCCAATAGCAAGCAAAACACTGCAGGGGTACAGTCTGTACCATGACAGAGAAATGAGACAGAGGAACCTGGAATAAATTCAATCCAAAAGAACCTTTAAACTCAAGAAACATCCCACACAGGCCTCACAACGTTTTGCAGGGAAACAAAGAGTTCTCCAGAGGTGGTGAAATAATCCCAAGCACCAGGACAAACTGCAAAGTGAACAGCTGGGTGGCAGCCCTGCTAACGTCTACTTACTTTAGTTCTATGAAATTAAAAAAAACTACTCTGCAACCTGAGCCTTCACAGTCAAGTGAGCGTCCTCTTAAGCAAGGAAAAAATAAATTAAATACAGTTTACAAATACCATATTAGGAATAAAATCGTTTGCGGGTTAAGATAATAGGGCAAGAATGACTCAGAAGGGTGAGTAGAAGCAGCAACAAAAACTCTGAAGGCTTGTCACAAGGCTTTCTTAAGTGACACGGAAAACCAACAAGCTCAAACAACGTGTAATATGAGTTCGTAAGTACAATTTGACTTCTGGACCCAAAAGGTAAACACCTGAAAAACAAAGCAAACCCAAACCGCTAAAATTACTTCTTCCAAGAATTTCCAGCTACACTTCAGGAAAGTTACTTTCAGATAAACTCAAGAATGTTTATCAGCCTCCACACTGTCTTCAAGCTGCAAGAAATTCCTTCAAAGGAGCTTGCCTGCATTAGCTTCCATGCTCTTTTGAGAGGCAAAACTGTGGAGACTGTGCCCCAGCACAGTTCTTTTAGAAGTACTACCAAGATATCCACTTCTGTGGTCAAGATTTATTAAAAAAAAAGAAAAAAAAAAACTTTAGGTGTCAACCATGATAAATCCTGTTGTCCAGAAGTGTTTTAATAACATATTTTAATTCCTCATTTCTATAACTCCATTTCTAGGTTAGCAATAGCGTTGCTTGGAAATTGTTTGTTTGCTGCTGTTAAATTCACCTAACATAAAAGCTAAGTCAAGGGAAGATTACAAATAGGGTTACTGTTTGTTATCCAGTTTCTTGAAAAAATTTGCAAACTGAGACAAGTCTGGGGATTATCCAACTTTGGGCTCTGTCCAAAGAGTCTACAAGTGACAGCAGCTACAAATTAGCACCTCTGGTCTCCCGGTGTCCTCCACAGAAATAGGTGGCAACAAGACAACCCATGCCAAAGGACATGGCAATAACCTAGTGAGAGAATTTCAAATGAAACACTCTATCTTAACTTAGAAATTTAGGTTGGGCTTCAACTAATTCCAACAATTTAAAAATAGTTATCTAACCATAACTAGTCAAGTAGTTACCTCTGCAGTTAATGAACAGAGATATACAACACAATAATGCAACTTCTCCCATGCCCGTGACGCACGCTGGAGGAATCACTGTGTCTGTCTTATTTAACTGCTGATTAACTTTGACTAATAGCATATCTTTTATATTAGAGCACATTAGACAAGAGATGAATTCTATCTTTATTTTCTTATTTTCTAGTACTAAGAAACTTGAGCCCTTAGGCCAGAGGCTATTTGGAGACTATAGAATGATAGAACAATATAATTTGCATGTCACTTGTGCCACCTGCCTTTGATCTCTAACATATTAGCATATGCTACCCTTCATTACTCTGTTGAATTTGGCATTATACATGTCTACTGAGTCATATATGTTCTATTCTGTTAATGTGACTAACCTCCTTCTTTGGTATTTTGCTTCAAGCTCCCACTCCTAGGAGCTGATTATTTGAAAGCCTCAGCATTGCAATCTTCCTGGCTTGAGGAAAAGACTTTATTTAAAAGGATGCCGGTATAGCTGAAGTATTTTAAATAAAAAGGCCTCTAAAAATAACCCATTTATAGAAAAGAAACTCATGATGTTGTCAGACTTAGTCCATAACTTGCACTTTAAAATTCTCATTATTTTTAGACCTGTTATTTAACTATACATATATTTTAACCTTGTTGATGGAAAGACAGATGACAGCCACAAGAACCATCTAGACAAAACATCGACATCTAATTTGCATGTTTACTTGTATTATACATTGAAAGATGAAGGCTTCTTCTCCCCAATAACCACTCATAGTGGCTGTATGTAAAGGCTGATCTGCTAAAACAGCCAGTACAAAACCAGCTCCTTTCGTAATCACCTTTAAAGTCTGGGTATAAATATGACATTGCTCAAGTGCCAGGATGTTAATCTCAGGCTGTGGGTAAAATTTATCTCCCAAAGTTTTACCATTCTATGCCTGTACTAGATAAATCTCACTGTGAATGTTTACTGTGAGAGCTGAAAAGTTCATCTACATACCTATTTGCATGTGCATATCAGTCAGTTGCAGAAAAAAACAGAAGAGAATAGGATTGGTAGAGCTCTCCATTGACACACGGAGCATGAACATTTACCCAGCAATCATTAATATGTATTCTGACAATGTTCTTCCATCCCAGTATGCAAGTGGAGACCAGAATAGCAAACAGTAGTGAAACATACCCTCAGAAACCTACCGTTTCCAAAGTATTTTCCAGGAATATGAAATCACTAAGAACAGACAAACAGAGGACATTCTCTGGAACCTCTGTAACAGTTATTTTTTTTGTGCAGGTGAAAACATACTCACACAGCCAAGTGGAAAAAGATTCCAACCAGCTTATTAATCACAAATACAGAACAAACATATCAGTGCAACTGGAAATCATCAATGCTAATGCAGAAGGCATCTGTGATTAGGAAATGCTCAAAAATGATTATACAGGTGAGCAAGCCTGATTTTGGGGATTATCTTTCTGCATCTGACATGTAAATGTAGCTATTCTGATAAATCAGAGTAGGAAGCAGCACAGTGTAACACTGGAAGTTGCATTTCAGCTTAAATACATTTGACCAATTTTTTAGCAAGGAAGTTGTGATTAACTGTATGTTTATCTGTCACTCTGCAGACACGTTCCAATGTGAAGACGTAAAACATGCAAACCATGTTTTGCAGTGGGTCAAAACCTCTTCTCTTTACACTAAAACTTCCTAAGACCGAT
This sequence comes from Coracias cyanogaster, assembly GCA_033124195.1. Classification (NCBI taxonomy): domain Eukaryota; kingdom Metazoa; phylum Chordata; class Aves; order Coraciiformes; family Coraciidae; genus Coracias; species Coracias cyanogaster. The sequence continues at coordinate 33,815 of JAVSBS010006463.1, read as the reverse complement.
ATATTTTTGACCTTGGCGAAAACAAATTTACATGCATAATTTAAAAGCGAAAGAAGAATAGAGAAAGCCAGGGGCGAGGAAAAAGAGTTAAATCTTGAAATGAGTCTAGGAAAAAAAAAAAACAAACCAGGAGCCATTTACCATTAATTCAAAGGACACAGTATGTGAATAATAGTAAATGTCATCTCTTTCTTGTCTCTGCTTCTCTGCTGAGTCATAATTATGTCATATTTCACAGAACTGGCAAGCGGGTTGACCCACCAGACACATCTCTTGGCTGGGCAGTGCTGATGGGTCTGTGCTTGCCATCTACTGGCTGGAATACACAAGTATCACTACATTCAATAGCAGGCCTATCAAAAACCCACATACAGATTGGCAAGAAGAAGAAAATACGGTCCAAGTAGCACATGCAATACTCCTCAGCCCAACAGACAAGCAAAGGGGAAGCAGACGTCACCAGGATGAAGGGGTAAAGAAATGCCTTATGCTGGTAGCTCAGAGCCTACAAGGCACCTCTGCTGCTTCTGCAGGATGCACACTACTCTGCTAAATATCTTCCCTTCTCAGCTTTGGGATAAGCTTTCCTGAAATTCTTCCCAGGTATAAGACAAGCTTATACTCCCAGTAAAACTAAAATTGTATTACAAGTGAACAGTTCCTGGGCTGATGATACGTATGAGCATGAGCAGGTGCTCACATCTGCGGAAGGTATGGAGGGCACAGATAAGTACATGGAGAACAAAAGCTGGAATGCTGAGGCCCTGCTTCTATCGATCCCTGATGGTCATGCAGTAGCAATTTCTATTTTGACCTCTCAGGAATCAATTTTTAGAAGTCCCATTCAGAATACAGCACTGGCAGCAACACTTTGATTTGTTTGACATTTACTGATTATCTTATAAGCTGAATGCTGCATATTCTAAGTCGCAGAAAGACAAAGCTAAGGAAGTAAAAAATGAAAACCGGCACCAGGAGACTGGCAGAAGAGAGACGCTGGGCTAGGGCACCATTAAATCATGTGAGACAACTCTACGTATAAGCATGAGAGAGTGAAGGATCAAGCATTAAGGATTAAGGTGTACTCAGTGAAGTTCTTTACTCCAGCCCTGAGTGTCTTAAATGGTAATGTCTCCCACTAAAAAAACCCTGTGAAATCTTGAGTGTAAACAACCATTCTCTCTCTATTTTTTTTTTTTTCATTAGACCCCTCTTCCTGCCACACTTAAGAGTAGCTTATCAGGCTTTTAACACAATGCCATTAATAAAACATTGTCTGAAAATCAGTATTAAAATAATTAGAGCACCATGGAATCACATCTTCAAATCCCATTAACACTCCCTCAGACCATCATTCAGAAACAGTTACAGAAAGCTTCATGAAAATGACACTACTTTTAAACGTTAAAGGAGTCACAATACTTTGCCATTTGTTCCTTCTCTTCTTTGGTGCTCAGTTTCCATCACTAGCAGGTAGCCACAGGTGCATTTCAGTGATCAATATGGGAGTTAAATAATGGTATTATGGAACTTCAGCAGTTTTGCGTAGCTTTTTAAGCTATGCCTAATTGTCTTCTTAAGGCCAGATATTGTAATAATTTTTTCTAAAAGGAAAACAAATAGAACCACGTAACAACTTGAGCTTTTATCACACTGAATTCTGATCAGAAGTTGTGACATTACATAACTTTGCCCATGTATGCTAATGGTTCTTTGAAGACAACAATAAGGGTTTTACAGTGGTTTCATAAAACGCTTGTTAATGAATGTAAAAAAAATAGGACAGCCATATAGTATCACTGATTATTAACCATTATTATGCTTTATTAACCATTATTATTGGATGTTTCGAACTTTGGTCAAAATGAAAACTTAACGCAGATACCTCTGGTACCACAGAGGCATAAAGTTCCATCAAGAATATTGAAGTATTTCTGATGAAGAAAATATGAGGAAAATAAAAGAAACAGACATATTATTTTTTAATTATCTGCTACAAAGGATTATGGGAGAAAAGCATCTCCAAGCCACCCCGCTACAAGCTACTGCAGCCTTTTGCCTTCAAATGGAGTGCTAGGTATTTTTCTCAAAAACAAGAAAAAGAAACAACTAGAACCAATTACTGAAAAAGTATAGTCCTATACATGACCATTTCTTTCTTAATACAACCCTGAGCATATTTACACATTGTAACAAATACTAATATTCCAATGAAAAATTTCAACACCAAGATGAAAAATGTGAAAGGATCTAGAGGTATCACTGAAATTCTCTGCAAGCGTCCCAAAGCTATCAAATTCTCTTCCTTACTTTATGACACCATAGAACAAATTCTTTTCTCTATCCAGAAGATTAAATGGTCCAAATGACTTTCATTTCCGAACTCAATAGACAGAGTGGGAATCAAAGTGTGATCCAGAGGAACAGTAAGGTCCTTAGGCTAGCCTCAAGCACACTGAGCAACTACAGCTGTTGAATTTTTTTTTCCTTGATAAGCACAATAGTTACAGTTGTCCTTAGGTTTCATTTGAGAAAGACTAGAAATCAAAGTAAAATTGTGCAGTTTCAGCATTTTAAAAATAAAAAATGTGATTCCATGAAACCCCAATACTGTAAATAAACGTTATTACTACATCTTTTCCCCACATCCTTTATATGCCACTGTATATCCTCTGCTGAAATGCAGTGAAAAAGTTTACAAACAGAATCTTTGGCTTTACATTTAATCAAGCGTTCACATAATTGAGCTTGAATCATGTGACATCTTCATGTGACAAAAGAATGAGAGATGTTAGTAACTGTTACTGTTTTCCATTTAAGTAAACTTAAGAAGTCGTCCAGGGGTATTTGTGATATTTTCCAAGCTATTTTTCTAAATCATCTTATTCTATTCCTCAGTAAGGCTACAAATAATTATCACATTATGTAGAAAGTGTGGTTTCTTTTCAGTTACTAACAGAGAGATGTTAAAAGGACTTTTTCTATTAAAAAAAAAAAAGAAGATTATTTTTCCACCAAGTTGAGTGACAGAGGTTAGTCATTTCAGAAGAAAAATCCCATATGTCTTCCTGATGGGAAATGGATAGTAACATTTCACCATCATTTTAATATTCGGGTTTATCAGCAGCTATTTCACTGTCCTGCACTTTCTTTGCTCACTTTCACGCAATGCTTAGTGACACAAAACTCCTAGTTGTTCAGAAATCTATACTGTAACATACTAGATAAAAATTAAGTACGTCATTATTTGAGGCAGCTCTGCCGCAGAAGACAAACTAACTGTGCGCCACTTTTAGACGTAAGATGGTAGCAAGAACAATCTGGGAAAAAGTGCTGCACAGACCATACGAAATACAGGAACATCCCAGGAAGGAGGCGTTTTGATGGCTGAACACTGATGTGCACCAATCTTAAGAGATAAACAGGGAAATGACAGAGTAGGTTTCACAGGGAGAAAATGATATAGCAGCTCAGTAAAGCATCACAATCCGTGCTCATTTCCACACAGGCTGGTGTAGCAGAGATGGGATCAGCAATATGGGTGTATGAGGACCAGAAGCACTTACTGGATGGGTCTGCAGCTGAAGCAAACATAACAAACTTGGGTGCTTGACAAGACGCTGGTGACTTCGTAAAGAAAGACAAACTTTTTTACTAACATGGACCAATTTGCTGTCTCAGTTGAAAAACAGGAATCATTCAGCTTCTACATCTTTTTTGATAATAATACATAGCCCGGTAAATTAAATATCTTGGAATATATGCTTTGAAAACCTCTGAAAAAGGCTTTTATCATTTATCTGCTAATGAACTATTTCTCAAGAAAAGAGCTTCACTATCTCCTACTTCTATCTTCCTCACGCAGTTAATGAGGGCCAAGGACATAGAAGAAGAAACACAGTCTTGCTGCATAACATAAAAAGTCAAATAATGATTACTGCTACAGATTAAATGTGGATCAGCATTTGCATCTATTTGCTGTCAGTGAAGCTGCAATGCACAGTAATCAGAATTTTGGCCTAATCCTGAAAAGCATTAGTGGAAGAATTGTTCATGAGGGAAAGCTAGACATTTTAAATGTAACTTTAAAGGTCTTAATACACTTTAAAAATAAATTTAAGGATCTTATGATCCAGAAGTAATTTTTCCTGTTTGCAAAAAAAAAAAGCTGTTATTCCACAAAGAAATTTTACTCCTTCTTCCTAGGGGAATGATAAAGAATTCTTTTACTTACATGAAACCAAAAAGTTTTTTTTTTTTTTTTTTTTCCTTTCCATTTCTGTATTCTCTGGATTCATAAGAAGATGCACTCAATTACTGCAGTTTATTCACGTAAGAAAACTTAATCTTAATTAAACAAAAATTAATAAGAGAAGACATCTCACTAACTTAAACACATTTTTCCATCTCTAAAGTTGATTTAAGGTAATATTTAAAACCGTATCTACCTGAACAAAAAGGCACACAATACAATTTTTCTTAATGTAAACTAGATCTGTTATTTTTTCATTGCATTCTGATCATATTATAAAAAAGCGCATCTCTCAGTGGTAACCAAGAATGTATAATAAACATTAAAAATCTGAAAAAAATGCAATAAGGAAACTATTCACTATGAATCTGACATTGCATTTGATGTTGCCTCTCTATTTAACACTACTGTTAAATTTGGTTAATAATGATTATAATGTTTAGAGTTTATAGTCTAGAAGAAGTAAGAAATCATAACTCTTTGCATTTATAGTGTCCCTATGAAGCTCTCTACGGTGTATACACTTAAATTATGACTACCCACTATATTCTGTGTACTCATTAGTATATTGATTTTATGTGATTCTAGGCTGCAGGAATTTGGTTCTGTGTTTACAGTGATACTTAAATTCCATTTCCCTACCATGGTCTCAAGCCTATGTACTACATACCACGTGTCCAAGTAAACAACTGTAGCTCAAATATACAATTGAAACATCATCAGTAGTACTGCTGGGATAGTGCATGTTATGAGGGCCAACATTTCCATTTAAATTCCATAGTACAGCAAACACGTTTTTTTTATTATCTGGCAGAACTGAGGGGAGAGGAGAGAAAGTAAATGTAACACCAGGGAATCAGTTCTGCTATCAACCCTTATGCTTGAAAAGAGACCCCAATAAAACAATGCTATACAGGTCCCCCTACAACAGTCATAGTTCAGCAGCATAATATTTATTAATAATAATACTATTTATTAAAACACATCTGATTTGCAAGAGATTTTAAAGCAATGTTATATGTAGCATACTAATATTTGCCTATTCATACCTGTAAGGTTAGAGAGCTGCATGGTTTGATAAATGTTTTGCATAAACCATGGATTTTATTCCAGCTTCAAAAAACTATCATACATTATAACTGACACAACTCATGGCCTTCCCTTAAAGAGAAAAAAAATCCTGTAATACACCTCCACAAAATAAACAATATATGCTTCTACCCCTAGCCCTTCTTCCTCCCTGTAGACAGACTCAGCGTGTGGTTCCTGAGGAATTAGTCATAGAAGAACTCCCCTGCTGACAGCAAAATGCCAAATGCACGTCCTGCACATGTAATGTGTCTGACATTTCCACATCTCACCAGGTTAACGTTTCTGACAAGTGCTTAAAAATATATGTCTTCTAAAATGCGTGCTTATTGCTGCCTTCCTATCTCCACTTTGTAATGCTTTAAAATGTTACTTTACTCAAGAAACCATCTCCATGTTTGTCTTTTCATTTAAGTAGAAGTAATTGCCTTTTGAGGGTCAAATACCTTTTCAGAATCAAGGGGTATATTTCAGGTGATGGATGGTAAAAAATGTGCAAACATTATCTTCTTCACATACAACAGAACTGTTACAAACTGTAAAGAGTCAACATGATTGACAGATTTAACAGGGGCAGCACTGAAAATGTTTTAACACCCTACCTTCTTCAACGTTGTTATTCTTTGCAGTAGAAGACCTTGGGAAAATCTGCAAAATTTTCAAGTGTTAAAGCGATTTTTTCCTTACTTCTGTTTTTTTTCCCCTGCAAGCACAAGTTCCCAGTTGCGACCTCTTACAAACCAAAGAGGGATCTGCCATAGACACAGGATCAGTGCGTGAACTATTGCTGCACTATTGTAACCACTTCTCTCAGGGAGCACTGGATAGTATTTGCAGGGGTGCAGTACTAAAACTGTGCCAACAGATTTTATGCACACATTTTGAAAGGTCTTACGGCGTTACATACAATGGACATTATATTCATTTTTCTCAGAACTTCTAAAATGCTTCTGGACAGTAGGTCAGTCCTCAACATTAAAACGCAAATCACAGAAAGTCATTTGATCTAACTCAGGCAAAGAGGCCCTTGGTGGTACATCTGGCTTCATATAAAATAATTCTAGTGCGCACAGACATCTATGTTTACATGTATGTTTTAGATACGCTTTTGGAATCATATTTAAAATATTTTCTCCTCCTTAAGTATATCTTTTAATCTCAGTACTAACGGTATTGTCAACAACAGTAACAGTCACCAATACTAATTAAGCTTGATGACTTTCCAGTGGGATTCATAAATTACTATAATTTCTTTTAGAAATGGAATTGAATAATTAAGCATTCCTCAGTAACATGCTGCACATCATAAAAGTGACAAAGTCCAAACAGACAGAGGCATTTTAAACTCTGCTACAGGATATCTGCACCACTCAGTAAAGACATTTTTTCTTTTCCATGCTGTCACTCTTGTACTTTTTAACTTTGCCCGCCCCTGATCATGATAAAAATAGATTTCAAGGAAAATTAGAGGTTTCTGAACTTCCCTGGTATTCAGCCAGAGAGTTCATGCCTGTTTCAAAGCAAGACAGACCTTGTTGCATGCAACAGAGAACACTGAGTTGTCTGTAAATTCCTGCCATCTGACCCAGCCACAACTACTCATTTTTCCTTCTAACTCACAATATATACCGACAGAGTTATAAGGGGGATAAGCAAACAATGACATCACAGTCACAGTATTTTTCACTTGAACTGAAATTAGAGTATTTCAAAATATTTCTCATGAATCAACACAGGAAATGAAGCTTATAATTTGACTTAACAGGATAATCAGGCTCAATGCCCTTATGCAGGAAAGCTCTACCTCTGGTGCATGTACAAAATAAACTTGGGAAAAAGAACTACGACATATCTAGATGCAAGATAGCCACGTCATATATTTGCTGAACTACATTCAAAGCAGCAGTATGTTATAACTGCACCAGAGATAGTATTCTTTTAATCTGGTTTCATCTGGGTTAACCTCATCAAATACTTCAAGAAATAAATTTGGGCCACTCATACATTCCCCTTAATGCCACACACCATGATGTAGCAGTGGCCTCCTGACAAGAGATAAGGTGTAATTGAAGCCATACCCTCTTAATTTGACAAAAAAAGTATTTATTCCCTAAATGTGACAGTCAGCACTCGCTTGTATCTTCCTGCAATTCTCTGTATATTCTTTGGAATGACAAAATTCTCAAAACAGTCCACTGGAAAGGAATCCTAGAAGAGCTCATTTTATTACACCAGACATACTGGGCATACAGACATAGTGGCGAGGCCAAAGTGACAGAGGACAGAGCAACTTCGGACTGGCCTTGTGCTCCTGAGCAAGATAACGTTCCACTGAAGACATGCACTTCAAGAGCTGAACTCCTTCCTTTTCCCTGTCAGGATCAAACATTCGGTACGCTGTTCCAAACTGCAAACCTTCCAGACTACCGCTCGCTCCTAATCACGAGCTAAACTTCATCCATCACCCTTGGCTGCAGACAGGAGGTCTTGGCCTTCAATATGGATATACCGTATTCCTGCTTGCTTTCATCAGAAAGACATCCTGGATTAACCTGGTTTAGAACTTTTCCACAAGTTGTAATTTTTAATAAAATTTTGATAGCTGACTGATTCCAGGCTCTCGATCTCATCAGAGACCGTGAATGCCCTTGACTCTGAGAGAAGGGTAATAAACTTTATTCATCTAAATAAATACATGGTTCTGTCTTTTCAATCCTTTCATGTGCTAGGGACAATGTAACCATGTAACCAACTAATTCTGAAGAGATCAAAATGATTAAATGTTAATCTCTTAACACATACTTAAGACCTCCACATAGTAGCATTATGTGAACTGTATTCTATATGTGCAGAAGATCAAAAGCAAAGTTATTTTAGAGACTTTTTCTGATAGTTTGACTTCATTAATCTCCTACTGTGCTTAATGCTCCCCAAACAATAAATTGCCGGGTTTTGTAATAAATATAAATTAAATTATCGGTTTTATCATTCCTAACGGTCACAATGTAATCTCAGGCCAGGCAGTAGATCCCACGCTAGCACTAGACGTATCTGTGTACATGTGCCACTTTTGCCTTATTTTGCATAGTCCAGTCCTACCGCATGCAGCATATTGCAGCATCTGGTAGTATGATGTTACAACAGGTATAACAGCTACAGAAAAGTTATTTTGCACATCACAGGATTCTCAGGAGCTAAAAGAATAGATTTCTTTTCCCCCATTCTCCACTCCTTAATATTAAGGTGCATATTTCTTAAAGGGCTTGGATGTAATTCTGATTTGTTTTTGCTATTTCTAAGTTTTACCTTTGGGTCCTTGAAATTATAATCCCAGTTTGAGTAATATCTTTCGCTGACATATAATAACATTTTTATTAAAACATTACTGTGAGCATTACACTGTGTTGTTAACTGCATATTAAACTGCTTCGTTTTGTTACGAACTTCTTAAAGCCTACAAAATTTCTTAAACTCTTATCTAGCTAACAGATTGGATCATGATTGTGTAACAGATTGAAATCTCCATAATTGGAGATCATATGAAAATTCCTCTGGAAGTCTGCTACTTCTTAAATGAACTATTTAAGATGCAGGGGAACACAATTGTGGGGGAGCAGGAGAGAAAAAGTGAACCAGTGGATTAAACAAAAGAACACAGTGCACAAGATGACCAGACATCGGAGCTCAAAAGCATAGGGAAGAAAAAGCTGTGACTAATTTATTTTAATCAGGAGATGATAAAGATTACCTGTCTGCTTGATTTAGGGATCCATGTGAAAAACACAAGCCTAACTGTCTGAGAAATTCTGTCTTACATCAGATGTAGCGAACCTGTCTTGCTGTGCACCTACAAATATCTAACAGCATTCACAGACCTGTTCAGGGGAAGGAGACAAAAGGAAAACCCAAAAGCTTCTTCTGTATTTTCATTTTATTATTTCTTCTCCCTGTTTTCTTCACTAACATCCTGATAAACAACTAGTACAGAGTTAGCATCAGTAGAAATTCAGACGCTAATGTGGAAATGGGCCTTTTTGTGATTAGTATTAAAGGTGCCACTTAAAGAGTGCTCTAGGCACTCACATTCCCTACACAGGGGGTATATACACTGAACAGTGAAGTGCCATCCGGCAGGCACAGAAATACAAGTTTCAACAAGAACAGCTGATACATTTTGACATCCAGGTTACCAACCTCTCCAAGCTATTGTAACTAAAAAGCAGAACAACTAAGACAGCTGAATGCCTGCAGTTAAAAAATCTAGGCATGCAGCTTGAGGAAACAGGACCAAAGATTAAATAAAGGTTTTAGCAATCAACATGTTTGAAAAAGAAAAGGAAATTCATTGAAGAGCACAAGGCACATTATGCTCATTGCGGAGGGTTTCTTCTGGCTATTCTGAGCAGCACCACTGTCTAAGGAACCAACGCTGCCAGACTGCATAGAACCACAGCATCAAACAACTTGGGAACTTTCTAACGCTGAAACACTGAAAAACAAACAAGCAAAACTTTATCACGCCTGTAACAGACTCAATTCTTTATTCTTCTTGTTTCTCTACACAAAGCAAGAACGACTATTGTACTCTGTCTCTGTCTAAGCTCCACCAGTGCGATAATGTGATGTTGCTCTAATTTAACCCCATTATTCTTCTGTCTTTCCAGAAGTGAAATGCCACTTCTCTTCTTCCTTTTGAGGTCCATCTCGAACAACTGTCTTTGTACTTAATGAGACCAATCCGTATGTTTGCTCCCGTATATTGTGTTCAGTTAATGGGTAGATATTCTAACACTATAAAAACCCTTCCATTATTTGTTGCAGTCAGCTTTGTGTTCTTTTCAATAGCTGCTGTAACTGTTACCTTTGACAAAACCTCTCACATCCAACGTGTTCTACTTCTGAACAGTCAACCCTCCCATGAACTCAAGCTTATTTATGTCCCTTCAGCATATGTACATCTCCTTTCCCCAACTTCTTCCTTTCTCATTGTATTGTGCTGAAAAAAACCCCAAAAAACCAAAACCAGAATGTACAGTGAAGGCGTTGATTGGGAAGCCTGCAGCAGCTGTGCGTGAACTGGTGCATCAGAACTATAATGTATTTGTCAACAATCATAAATATTTCCTTTGCTGATTACCAATAAATCAAGAAATAGCCATTATGAGAAAGAAGCAAGTTAATCTCATTGTTTACTTTTGCTGTTTTTTAGCTACTGATCAATGAACACAAATAAAATTACGTATACTAAGCACTCAGGTGTTTTTTTCAATAAAAATCAGGAATATGTACAAAAATGATATGAAAGTAACTAGATAAAACTGAGAGCTTTGTATGAGTGTACATGCACAGTGTGAAAGCATTACAAAATTCACTTGCATTACTAGCTTCTCCTCTAATGTGAAACAGCTTAATGACTTCCTCGATTTAAATCTAGACTCCTGTGGCTCCAACAAGTTGCTCTGGCAGCCAGACATGCACATGAGACTGTCAGGTCGCAGATAAACCCTGTTTTCATGCCATGCCACCTTACGCCAGAAGCAACAGCGGCGCAGAACGGTGTGGCACAGAATGGTAGCCTTACGCTCACCATGAGAGAGCATGACTAATCCTGGAAAATATCCAGTGTCATCAGGCCCCCCACATGGACGCTGGATGTTTGCTGCTGCTTTGCTAACAAAGGAATGCTGAGGAACCACAATGGCTGAAGTAATATTCTTGATCTTCCTTTGAAATAGATGTCATGGGTCTGTAATCAAAATATATGAAAGGACACAGGAGCTCACACAATTGATTCCAACTCCTTTGCATATAGTATGTATAACGGTTGTTCTGCCTTAGATTTCGGTGAACATCAGTCCTACAATTTATGTCTAATTTTATCTTGGTGAATACCCAGTAAACTTAGCCAGCACTGAGAAATGTCTCATGGATATTTTTACTTCTGTTTTCTCGTATGTCTCTTCCCCTCCAGATATCATCTGAGCCCTCAAAAACATGCTGGCCTGCTCTAGCCCGCTGCAGTAACTACTACAGCATTTATCTTGAGCAAGTTTTCAATTTTCCACAGTAACCTGCAAATATGACAGGATTCATTAAAACAGTTTCTCTCTCTAAATTCTATTCCCTTGACAAAAAGAATACATGCCTTTTCTCAAAAGGCTTAACATCATTATTTACACATCACCTTTTGCCTAATTCCCTCATTTCAGGCAGGAACTTCTGTGATCACATTTCATCTTTCCAAGAAATAAGAGTTAGGGCTGGAAGCTGAAGAATTCCTACTACAGCCTGCAAACATACATCATACAACAATTAAAGGCCCTCAGAACCTCACTGCATGAGACTGCAGTAGCCATACAGTAACCATAGCTACCCTTTTCAATGAAAATGAAATGAAACAGCAATGAATAACAATGAAACACTAAAATACAGTATGAAGAGCCACAGCAAATCCTGAAAGAAAAGAAAACCTTCTTAATGGAAGGGTGAAGAACATGTGCAAAACAGCCAGCTTTTTGGTTTGATTTCCCACAGACATGTTTATCTCTTCAGCACCATATTCCAAAAGCATACACAGGCATACATTTCAACACTTTGGGACAGGACACAAGCAGGAGAATTTACCAGCTGTATATTGTTGTCTGATAAATAACAAGGAATGTGCAGTTTTTGTCATAATCCTGTTACATTCGGGCATGTAAAGTAACATTTGTAGAAGAGAACTTAGTGTGAAAGGAATGAAGAAAACAGCTCGCTACTGTCCTGTGAGACCCAGCACAGCACCACACTCTCCACTGCAAACTTACACAAAACACTGGGACTAAAATTTTGATCCAGTGCTGGCAGCCTGCCAATTAGTAAAGCAATTGTTACTGCTGACCTTCCCTCCCACCTTAGAGATTTAATAAATACATGACCTGCAGAAAAAGACCAGCTAATTCACTCAAATACAACATGGGAGGTACAGGAGTGTTTAGATCTCGTTAGTTTTTTACTTACAGGGCAATTACTAGTATTTTAGTTCTTATTTATGTATAGAACCAATATCACATTATGAGGCAATAAGCCTTTTGTTACAAGTAGCAACAGGGCTCCACAACAGGCCTGCCTTTGAAGTCTGTCAGTCTAGGAAAAAGCAATTGCTTATCATCTGATGTTCTCATCCAATTCAGTATTTAGCCAATGCAGAAGTTGAAGTACTGCTGTCTCCTGTGTAACAGAGAACTTTGTGATCAGGTAAGATTCCTTAATGATATTTTTGTAAGATGTATTCTGGGAAATATCAGCAATTTGGGATACAGGTGTCAGTCATGTCAGAATGCTTGGGCTCTCTCCTTTTCTATTCATGCCACTGGAATAACCCACAGAGATATGGTGAACTAAGCAATGACCTGGGTTCTGAACAGATGGCAAGATCCAAAAATGTCATCAAACGGCTCAGTAGCGTAAGTGCCTATACGTAGGTCAAGATTATTATGATTTCAGGAAACAAACTGCAGGGCTCACACAAATTAATTACCTTCTATGTCGTCAAGATATATAGGGAGATATTAGTATAGATTCATGGAACAACTAAGGTTAAAAAGGGACCTCTCAAGGTCATCCAGCCCAACACACCAATCTCAAGTCATATAATGTTAACGTCTTGCTCATTTTCATTCTTGATAGGAATGAAGTTACAGAATGCAACTACTTTTGGTGCCTCAGCCAGGAGCAGAAAGAGCAAGAGACGAGCTCAGAGCCTTTACCTTTGCTATTGACTACATAAGGAGTCTAAATTTTATTGGCAAAAGCGTATCAGATCGTCTCACACATGCAGACAAACACCAAGCATTCTTCTACTCTCCCTATGTTATGTTTCTATGTTTAGACAAATTATGCAGTGTACTTTTACATGCATAACAAAGATTATTTCTAGACATGAAAAACTTGGAATTTACTGAAACCCATATGAAATAGATGACAATAAGACTCAATGTTCAAGTGACTCCAGCGTCAGAACTTCAGGCACTAGAATAAATGTTTCTCTTTGTCAGATCAGGCACATTCATAACTTCTTTGTAAATTGGGAAGACTGTTTCAAAGCTCCTCCATTCAATGACGAAATCACATTTTCCTAGTAACCCCAAGCATGTCATTTACCTCTGTCAGAAGAAAGCCTTCAATAAACAATAAAGCAAGTGTCACCACTTTTCATTAACAAGAAGTCTGTTAGTAATCCTGACTGTCCCAATCTATGTGGGATATGGATGACTGAAGAAATGTGAACATATATGAATATGAGTATATATTAAAAGAAATAGTTGTAATTTTAATATAATAAAACAACTTTGAAAACTGATTTAAAAGCAAGGATATGTCTTCTTCATCTCTTCCTATGTTTTTAGCAGCTCTTGTATGTTAACTAATGTTCAGTCTTTGATTTTTTTATTGATATCTAAATGCAAATCTTGCATTTTTTCAGGATGAGTTACGAATAGCAAGTTACATTTCCAAGAAATACTGACATTTCCTTGAGGTCAGATTTCTTTTTTCTTCAGAAAGAAACCATGAAACAATAAGAAGGTAATTTGTCACATCACTTGACTGAAAACAACTTAAACCAACACAAATCAGCAGGGGCACTGCTGCATGAAGTACTCCCTCCTGCTACTACTTCCAAGGTAAAATTTATAATATATCAAGATGATAATTAAAATTGAGACTGAACAACCATACCAAGCTATGGAACTCCAGGGTTTCAGATGCTTAAGTACAGACAAATTTAGAAGAAAGGTTATTAAAGTTGCTTTTATACACAGCATATTAATCTGTCAAAAGCCAACTGATGCAACCTCATAGGAATATTTTAAATAACATCCTAGAAAACAAAAATATTCAAAACATCACCCTAGGGTATGTGAAAGCTCAAAGTATGGTACACAATGTCACCCACATAACAGAGTGTATGAATCTCTCAGTGCTACGCAGGAAACCCCAGCTGGGAACAAATCACCCATTTGAAGAAGTGTAAACTTATGTCTGAGCTGAGTTTAAGAAAAAGATTCTAGAGTAAAACTCTAAACTCACCTATAGGTAGTATTACATTATATACACACACAAAATCTCCTTTACTGAAACTTCAGCAACATTTATTTCAGATGTATAAGAGAAGTTAAGGCCATGCTGCATATAAAATAGTACTTTAATCCAAGGACTAAGTTACAGACCCTGTATCTACAAAAATAAGAGAAAGTTCAGAATCACCATCACTACTACTTCTATGCTGCTATGTGCTATGATACAAAAACCTGAGTGGCTAATGCCTTCTACTTTAAGAACAAGTGGGATCTCTCTCAAAAGAAACCCCAACCACTCTGTTAGAGGTTACTAAGCTTCTTGTCAGAAAAAAACAACCCCAACCAACCAAACAAAAGAAACCACAACAAAACCAACTCCACAGAGAAAAGTAAAATAAGCCACCTCAAAATGTAAGTCTACAGAATAAATCATTCTTGCCATCAGGAAACGTAGGTCTTAAGCCCAGAGTCTTGCTTTTGAGCAAGTAAATATGACATCCTCTGATTTTGCTATATAAGCAAGAATAGGATATCTGTATTTTAAGTACCTTATAGCTCTTAACTATTGATTAAATAGTTTCCATACCTTACAAAGGTACACTTAAAATTATTTCAAGGATGTCTCCAGCTGTCAAAGCTTAACTGCCTTATGAAATAGAATTAAAAAATCAAAGTAATAAAAAAATTCTGCCAAGGAAAACCAAATCCTGATCCAGCTGCAGAAACAAGATACCTTGGGATAACTTCAGATCTGGCAGATAGTAAAGACTCATAGGAACCAAATATCATATGCTTTAGAGGCTTCTGAACACCAGAAAAGCAGTGCAGATAAAATCCTATTAGGTAGCATTATACAGAAAGGGTAGACACTATCCTTAAATGTATACAGGAGAATCCTACTGATTTATCTGCTTTGTTTTTACACCAAACTAGAAGAAGCATGTGTATTATATTCTCAGTTAAATCCCCCCATAAATACTGTTTCAATCAATGTATAAACTGCTTTCTTTCAACACAGCTGTTAGCCTTTAATTTATTTTCATCTCTAGTGTATTAATTGTTGAGTTCCTTAACTGCCTGATTAGAATCTAATACAAAGTGTACGCTGGACTCCTTTTCAATAAATTCTTCAGCTTATTGAAAAAGAAATTATGTTGAGACAGCTGCTAGAGCATGTTTCGTATTTAGTTTACTCATGTACATCTTGTGTGTGTTGAGCATGCTTAGCATGGATTAATTAGGCACGGTGCCTCTTCACATGGTCACTCAGGAAAACACAAGTTGGGTGGCAGCGCACATTTGCAGTCCTTTGTCTTCACTTGCACGTGCACTTTGGAACAACAAACATCTGCTCACATAAAGCTTTTGCATAGTATGAACCATATTTAGCAATGACAATGCAGAAACAGGCAGCAGATTTTCTGGGGTGTACATAAACAATTCATAAAGTACACACACATCTTTATTATTTGAAAATTTAAATTCACTACAAACATAACTTACTTTTCCTTTAATCAGTTTTTTAAATCAAAAGAACACATCAGGAATATTAAGGTCTTGAACCACTATCTTTTTCAACTGCTCTGCAATCTTTTGGAAGCACATTCAGCTTGCGTCATTCTCTAGGTTCTCAGTAGCCAAACTCTCCATCACTATTTGTTACTATTTAGAAGATGTATATATACATGTAAAGTGTGTTTATTTATCCTATTGCTACAATGTAACACTTTTCAGTGTATTTTTCCCACAGTTTCTGGACATGTAACCTTTTTCCATAACAGAAGGAAAACGTTGGGTTGTATCTCTAAGTTTTAAACTGTTGTTTTTTCTTTATAACTGAATATTATTTTACTACCTCTTTAATCATACTATCTGATGTAACATGCTGAATAAGTTATTTACCTTTAAGCGGATAGGTTCAAACTTTATTTCAACAAATTAATGATTAAGAATTAACCGTGCAGTGAACCACAGCCATATGTTTACTGACACTAGCGAGGGTTTGCTTTCGAGATGCACTGCCTGGAGAGAAGCCGACAGCTGAGCTCTGCAAGAGATCACCCAGCTCCAAGATGACACAGGGGAATCAAAAAATGCAAGGTGAAATAGAAAAAAAAATAAACCCTGACTTTTGACTACTGGAGCTTACCAAGATTTGGATTATGAAATCAAATTGGTTTTTATTTTTAGCCCGTATCCCTCAAAATGAAATGTGACTTTATTACCTTATCATGTCACAAGCAGTAATAATTGCCACATTGGAGATAGAGAAGAAAAAGGGACATACTGTTACTTTGGAGTAAAGAGAAAAAGCTGACAGATTAAGCTCAAATTTGACATCATTCCAGGAATTCTAAAAGTTAAATTCTATATGTTTTTCTATTAGGTGTAACCAGAGAATGGAACTCATTGCATATGAATCCATAAAGCAAAATTGGAATTTTATTACACATTCCCCTCCAACTAAAATAAGCAGTCAACTGGCACTTTTATCAATGATACCACTTCAAGAGTAGTGCCTCCATTTTCTCCTCTAAGCAGGTAAGGCAAGGAGAGTTGTTCTAGCCACAGGTTCACACAGTACATCTGAATACCAACCAGACTGGTGTTGAAAAAAAAAACCTCCACAACACAACAACTTACGTTACAGTATCTGTACAATCTGACTTTCCTGCTAATGTAAAGAAGCCTTGGGAAGAGTTGTACCACAGCTCCTTTAGCTTAATAACGGCTGTAAATTTAAGCAGGATAAGGACAGTAGGGTTTGAAGAAATCATTTTGTCTACTACACAATAAAGAACTGTGTTTCATTTGTTAGAGACCCCTTGAGTGCGCCTGGAACCTTCTCAGATAAGTAGCTCTTTAACGGCTGTCCTGCAGCCAGCTATGAAATACTTCTCTGTTGTTACCTCCCACCTTCGACACACGCTGGCTGAAGGGCTGGCCCTGCTGAAGGCAGCAGGAACCGTGCCACAGAGCTCAGGGACACAGTATTCCACTGTATTTCCGAATTGGGGCGTAAATACAATTCACAGATTTATTTCTGTATATGTAATGATATGTATTACACAAAATCACAGCAATGCATGGCATTTTGATGCACTACAAATAAACACGCAAGCTCCTGTAATTGTTATGTTTTAAGACAACATTTCTTAATCCATATAGAGCAGCTCAAGTGCTTAGATTTTACTGATTTCTGAATCTCCACATATATTTAGTTTATCTGTGTAGCCACACTTACAAGATATTTCTGTTCTTTCCCATTACTTCACATTTAACTCTGAGATACTTTGATTTTTACTACCAGAATAAAGTGCTGGGATTCCCCTACACTGGACAGTGTTAAGACTCAGCTCAGCAGGGTTCTGGGCCATCTCACTTAAAACTGTTTGGTGGTTTGGTTTTTTTTTAACCTTGAAAGGTTGGACTAGATGACGTCCCTTCCAATCTGGCATTCTGTGAATCTATGATACCACCACAGACGTACAAGGACATAGCTGAAAAAGCACACTAAAGGAGAGCAAATGCAATTTAATTTTTTTTGTAATTACTAACCTTTGCAGTACTTTTCATTTTACTACTATTTTATTACTTAACTCACAGTACCAACCACTCTGAGAACTATGCATGCCTGAAATGACATAACTTCCTAACAGCTGCAGCCTTGACCAGCTCTGAGCCCCCTTAAAAGGAATGTCAATAACGCATAGCACAGAAGTGACTTAGAAAATGAAGAAATCAATACAATACATGTCAGTTCTATCTATCTTCTTTAGATTCACCTCCATCTAGCTGAAACATACTTTCCTTATTCCAATTCTACCTCTGTTTGTGGAATTTGAATACTTCAGCCTTTATTATCACTGCACAGTCATGGCAGTGATGCTCTTCATTTCCTGGTTTAGACTTGATTTCTCCCTATATTCAAGAGAATGTTGATACAAACCCTAAATTTCAGTTACCAAAGTGCAGGTGTATTGAACCTTTAGGATACAGAGCTTGCAATTTTTTTACAAAAGTAACTTTTAATCAGACTAGTTCTGAATTAGATCTAGGAAACGAAGGATCCAAACCTTACAGCTAAAAGTAGAAGCCAATGAGAAGTTTGACTGTAAGTGCAGTACTGTTACTTTTGACAAGGCTTTCTATAAAGGGAATGAGGCCCAACAGCGGCTAAAAGAAGACATGCCTTTTATCGCTCTGAATATGTCAATCCTAGTGACTAAACCAGGCACTTGGTAAATTAGAACATGTTCGGTCTGTGCTCTGTAATAAGCCACCAGGGAGGCTGCACAAGCTGGTTTTGCCACTGAAAAGAAGCACCAATATACATTCCCCCAAATGATGATGCTACCACATGATACGCAAAGTCAAAATTCAGAATCGAAACTCGGGGGCAACATCGACCGCTAATCCTGAGAATTGTTGAGTATCCTTGGAACGAAAAGAGGAGGGAGGGCAGCAGAACGGTTTTGCCCTAACAACTAATATATTGCAAAGAAGCCTAAAGATTCAGCAAGCTAGACAGGTAACAGACAAAGATTTCTGGCATCTAAACAGAAACAGGGCACCTGATTTTTTTCTTTTCCTAGTTGCAGATGATGTAGTTTTCCAAAATGCCCCAATATGCTATTTAATCAAGTAAAATTCATGCTTTATTTAAAAAAAAAAACAAACATTATACCAGTAAGTTTCAGTAAGTCGTCCTGAAGGCCTCCTGGCATTAACACCCCATTCAATATTTTCATTAATCAGGACCAGGTAGTTCAAACCATGTGGGATTTGAGGCACAGCCAGACTTTGACTGAAAAAACAAAGCTTTCATTCTCAATACAAAAATGAATCAAGTAGAGCCAGATTCTGAGCGTACACACTACATAAAAACCTGTCACTGAAGCATATTCACTCTACTGAACCATCACTCAAAATCTAAATAATTCTACCCGGATCAAACACTAACTCCTAATGACCCTGTTTAAGGAAGTAAGTTTTGAAGCAGCATGAAAATGTATCCCCAGCTATGTCTGTAAGTCCTACTGGCAAGCGCAATACTGAAGCTGGTTGAAAACGCTGAACTCACTTGTCCCGGTGAGGAAATGGATATCAAAAACTGTTCTGTCTAAGTCTCAGCTTTTCACCTCTGCTTATTACCCCAAGTAAATTGAATTCTTCAGATACAATAAGCCCATCCACTGTCTACATTTCTACCAAAACACTTAGCTTCCCACTGACAACTTCTGAATGTAGTTATGCATTGTCAATGTAAAAATATTTAATATGGGGAAGAGTTCACAAGTAACAGTTTAAAATAATTTGCTGTCATCATTTCCTAATTGCTTCTCTGTATTAAAAAATACAATGTAATCAATTTTGGTTAACTTACTGTTATGGCAGTAAAGGCTATTAAAATTTTGCCCCAAATGCAGATCCAGTTTGGAATAAAGCACATTATATTTCCAGTTCAAAATCCAAGCAAAAGAAATTGCTTATAAAAGCAAGCTATGGAATTCACTGGTCTGGCGCTCTCCACTTTTACCCTTGCAGTAGATATAGTAAACCTAAAACAAGGAATTATGGCACTTAGTATAAAAAAATAGGTATATGATATTTTTTTAAAAATAAATCAGTTTTTCTTGTCTCTCTCTTTATTCAAGTTTCACAGCATACATATGGGTATGAATAAGTAAGGGATTCTTCACCCTAACTTCATACACAGCAGCTTGAGAAATGCTTCAGATTAACATAAATGATAATACACATACAGAAGGTTGTCTTTCAAAGAGGTTTGATAATTCATAAATGCGATGTTTACACATATTGGGTCAAGTCAAAAGGTTTGTAATATAACTATTTAACTTATGTAAATCTGTTTATCACTGCTAAGGAACACGAGATGACTTCAAATGTTCACTATCAAATATATGCAGTTCAGATTTAGTGCAACTCGCATGAATTCTCATTCCAATTTTTAATTACTATGCCGTCTGTAAAGACAAAAATCCACTAAGTGAGATTGCTCTTTTTCTTTTATCAGAACAATTAACATTAATATTACTTCACGCTGCTTTTCTACACATTCATTACTAAAATAATAAATTGAATGAAGTTTGAATAGAAGTATTAAAATAACTACATGTACAGATGTTTATCCTTAAACATATTTCTATCAATATTTTCTTAGCCAGTGTTCATCAGGAGGTAATGAAAAGCTTCATTTATACTCACTGTATGTTTCAATACTCCCAACAAACCAGAAACAGTAATTGTTTAAAAATTGTTTATATTATGTTTCTTCCAGATTATATTTTCTTTTTATACTGTATACAGTATGGAAAGTTTATTTGCCTAAGTTGTGGAAATGCTTTGTAAAACCATAAAAGGAGGATGAGGATTTCATACCATTAAACAGACCTTCATGGCAGGAAGGGAAGACACTGAATCTGTTTTTTTATTTGAGATTCTTAAAGTTTTAGAGAGTCTAATTATCGTCTCTGTGGAGTCCACCCTGTTTTTTCACCTACTAGAGAATAAAGTAGCCAAAGTTGGGGGTTTTTTGTTGTTTTTTTTTGTTTGTTTGTAGTTTTTGTTTGATTGGGTTTTTTTCCCAAGTTTTCTAACTATGGCTTTAATGTCTATCTCAAAAAATCTTAAAATTAAATATCCACCCATTCATATGGAAATCCAGACATTTGTTTTTTGGATTTATTAAAATCTACTTATACTGATAACAGCATAGGGACACAGGATTTGGCAGGTAAACACAGATTTAACAGCCTAATTGTTCAGATTTTGTATAGTGGATCATTATGTTAATGTCTCTGAAGTGCTAAGCCAGAATTCCCACAACAAAGACTTCTCATTGCTGACTGAGAAGGAGAAGGTAGGACATGGGGTAATCTGGGAAGAGACTGCTCTTCAGACACATAGGAAAGGAATCTTCAAACCAGCAGGACCACCAAGGCCTACCAAAGAGAAGAAAACACGCCACAACACAGAATGCCATTAATTACATCTTTGGCTGAATAACCCAGGGACACCAGATGATTAAATCTTGGTTTAAAACCTTGCTTGAGGGGCAGCAGAGCTTCACAGAGCTTTACACGACAAAAATACACTCTATAAAAGTAAATAACTTCACATGTAGGTAGA
This sequence comes from Coracias cyanogaster, assembly GCA_033124195.1. NCBI lineage: Eukaryota > Metazoa > Chordata > Aves > Coraciiformes > Coraciidae > Coracias > Coracias cyanogaster. The sequence continues at coordinate 12,263 of JAVSBS010006463.1, read as the reverse complement.
ATTTCATACTGTACAGTGTTCAACTGGATCTTGAGATAAACCCCTTTATTTTGTTCTGTAGTTGCAATGATAGCACTGTACATTATGCTCCCTAAAATACTTTCTCCCATGTAAACAAATCTGACATTGATCCCACCCGACACCTGAACCGGCTCTGTCGTCACAGGCCCAGGCCCATGGATGTCATAGAAAAGTAGGCTTGCTTAGAGGACTAATAATATCATTGTGAACAAATTTTTGCCTCAAAAAACAAAAGACTCAATGAGAAGTTTTCCATGATAATGAGGTTTTTTGAAAAAATAAATAAATACATGTTTAACTTTTTTGAACCAACAATAAATTGGATCAAAATAAAAAATAAGAGACATCAACATGGCTATGTATTTTCTAAGTATTTCCTTGAGTTTCCTGAATAAGTTTCATTATTGTTTTCCCTAAACTTACATCCACATTTAATCACAAAAAATGCACTTCTACCACACAGCAGATGTGTCATTAACTATTTCCGAAAAAAAGTGAAATAAAATCACCCAGCATGAGAATACTATGGAATAAGTCAGCACAAGCAGATGGTGTTTATTTTGTCACTGCTTGTGTTAAAAATTACCACCTATTTAATCAGTTTAAGGTAAAAGCTTCATGTAAAAGGTGGAAAAGCTATTTTTTATAAGCTGTCACAGCACGCCTCAAAATATAAGTTCTTGTTTTCATGGCTTCCAGTTTTCTAGGACATGGTGCAATACACAGGAGATCGGTTTGTATAAATCTGACATGATCAAGTATTTTGCTAGCAGCTCAGTCTTTCAACACACAATCTGTTTTGTTTTTCGAGCAAATTTGCCAATTCTTTAGTGCAAATACCGGTGTTCTCAAGACAAATTCTGTAATGAGTGTTAAGTCTGCCCCTAGAAGATGCACCTGGTAGAACTGTCAGTTTGTTTTCTTCTAGGACCCAATATGCAAGAGAGCTTTACTTTCCCCTCAAAATTTTATCAAACACTTTTGGCTTTGCAGTTTACATTCTCTGGTTGATTGTTTCTTAACAAAACAGTATGTTGCATGTTATGCAACCTTGACTTGGCTACTTAAAGAAATTGCTAAAATCCCCGCAATCAAAACCATGTTTTTCTCAGGTATTTTTGCAAGAATTTCCATTAAAATGGAAACCCAAAAAAACTCCCAGAATTGCAAACTCCTATAATCCTCAATAAGGCAAATCCACATTGAAAGCCGTAAAGTGAACTAAATTCCTCGCTACTGTGATTTAAATTGAATCATTATAACTGCTATTCACAGTATCCATACACAGTATTTAAATACAGTTTTCAACAAAGTGAACTAACTTATTTATTTTTGAAGGCTACTGGACATCAGTCTACCATTCTCACTGAGGACTTTAAATGTTATGCCATAAAAGTCATCCTCCAAAATCAAATCCCCATCAGCCGGTTGCATTTTGTATCCAAACATCACAGACACAGGATAAAATCCAAACCATTTCCTTCCCCTAGAAAAGGCATAATCTCTATTTTCATTAAATTAGAGCTCAACTGATAATGTCCCAAAATTACTTTAAGAACTTACTTGCACATCACAGATTACCATAGGTCTTTGAGATAGCTGAATGATTGCTGCAACAACATATTAAATACATAACTTATTAACCTCAATCATTCAAATCTCCTTTTGTTATTAACAGGATTATACATGAACTCAGAGACCCCTACAATGTCCAGATTTGTACGGTTACAGTTTACTCAAGATCCTCACATTGAAACAAACACCAAAGATGCTTAAACCATACTACACTAGCTGCAAAGTGAACCAAAAGACAGGAAATGGTAGAAAAATGTCTGCCTGGACAACCACCGTTAGTGCACTGAAATATGTTTTTAATTACTTGACTCAATCCTTTCCCCCTCCCTGTTAAGTGCAGTTAATGTTCAGGTTGGTTTCCACACACTATACAAGGAACCAACCCTTTTACCTTTAATATTTAACGAGAAGCACAGGTCTCGCTGTCCTATTCAAATCACACTCTAAGCAGACCACTATTAAATTTCTTCTTTTGCTTTTATGTATTGCTTAACAGTACGCTATCTGAATGCTTCAAAAGCATTAATTAATGATTTTGATAAATCTGAGCTTTTGTTACATTATTTACAGCTATAAAAAGGAAACTCAGGGTGGTTTTGTTCATTTCTTTGATTAGTTTTGTTTTTAATTTGACTGCTTAGTACGAGATAGATTTGTGATATCTGGGGGTTTATTTTGTTTGGTTAATCTATTAAGAACTCTTCCCCCATAAAAAGAAACATCAGGAAATGTAAGATGTATGTCTACTCCAGATATTATTTTTCCTCCCAGAATCTGAGCATGGAGCTGACAACAACTCCTCTGCCTGTATTTCTGAAGCACTGACCATTATAACACCCATATCCAGCACTTAAACTCCTTTTTTCCTCATCAGCTCTTGGGTCTGCATCAGCAGCATCTTCTTCCTTAGCAGAGCCAAGGCTGAACAGATCAAGAAATCTAACATTTTATTACAACACAGGAAAGCAATCCACCCACTAAACACTTAATAACTGGGTACCTTTAAAACAGAAAGTCTGAGGGCTCTATTTAGAGCGATACAAAGAATCCTCTTCTGCTGACGCAACAGGCACACTGCAAGCTTGGCAACACTAGTGGGATGCATTCTCAGCCAGACCAGGCTTTAAGGTTACTGCCATCTGTCTGGTTTTGGCAGTATCCAGATAGATGTGAAAAAAGTCCCGTTGTTGTAGAAAAAAGTCCTATGGCACTTTTAAAAAGGAACAGAGATAAAACTTGGTTTTTGTCAACTCCCTTCAATTATTAACCTAATAGGTTTGGCTGACATCAATGCCGATCAGCATATCTGGATCTATAACCTCACCACACCAGTTTTATAACACGCCGAGCATGCAACGAGCTATTTTACTAGTTATATCAGATTTAGGATGTCCAAGTAATTAGACTCATAAAAATCAGAAGTACAAAGTTTAGCTATTGCTTGTCTCCGTTCAATTATTTTCTCAAATACATATTACTGTCAAGCCAGAGGTGAGAATTAAGACTTCCTCCAAATATTTTTGAGTTGCTATATAGTTATTAATACATTATGATGTTGCTCTTAATTTCTAGGGCCCTGAATGAGCACAATACCAAAAATTAAAAGCAACATATAAATCAACTTTGAATTAGGAAGGGTATTAAAAAAAACCAAACCCTAAACTAAAGAGAAACAATATTTGATGAAAAGCCTCAAAGCTTCAAATGAGAAAAGAAGACATTGTTCACATGGACGCAATTTGTAGGGCAAACCTTTCTGCGATCCTGGAAAATGCACTCAAGTACTATTCTTTGAGATTTAGTATGGCCTAAAAAGCACAACCCATTCACTTTACCTGTGCCGATAATCCCTTCTGCAACAGCAATAATCATGAATGCTTTAGAAATGCAGAAATATATGCAAGGTAATTTCCATTCTTTATTAATTTCATCTTTATTTCCAATCAGACATGTGCCACCTGAGGCAGTTTTTAGTATTATATACCAGCATTATGGAAATTTAATTGCTCTGGCTCTCATTCTTCCAAGAAGCATGGAAATACAAAAAATGGTCCTTATCTCCAGTTTGAAAACACACTGAGCATTCTTGGGCTGCGTTAACTACAAAATGGTGACAGATGCCCAGTACTTTCCAGAATGTGATGTAGGAAACTGCCCCAGTATTTGCTCAGACACTGAGATTCGAAGCGTAATGCCATTCACTATTTTTTTTACCAACAATCAAGCAATTATGGAAACCAGTATATCAGAAAATCATAAAATTGGGAGTGAGTAGAAAAACCTTGTTATGTGTTTATTAAAATATGAAGCATGCAGAATATTATTCCTGGTTAGGGCCTTAATTTTGCAAAGCATTTACTTAAGCATTTCAATGAAAAGCCCAAGTGAAAAGGTATCTTTCCTATATGTACCAGGCCACAGCTGAAGCAACATCAGCTCAGGGAAAATGCAGCGCCTTCACCACTCCGTAAAGACTCCCAGTAAAACTCCCACCCTCACTTAGTTCAATCAAACCAGGAAGGCAATATTCAACAATGAAAGAGAAATAAGTAGTAAAGAGAGATGAGGTTTATTCAGCAGAATAGAAATACCCAGGAGGAAAAACCAAATGAAAAAAAAAAAAAAAATCACACAAGACATAATAAACAGAACATAAATAGAACCTACATTAATCATTGCAAAACCCACAAATTCTAAACTACGTTCTAAGTTTACAAGGAATACAGTTTAAGCAAGATAAAAACCTTACGTATTAGAGAGTTCTTTGTCTCAGCCAGCTGCTGCCAGCTTGTCTGTCTGTCTTTCAATTTCTCAGAAAGGTGTGTGTGAAAATCTAAATGAAATAAAACAAATACATTTTAGAAGTGGCTCTTCTCCTTTTCTTTCATTCACCTTCCGTGTAACACAGTCAAGAGAATGTTTCACCTCCTCCCACCCAAAACACTCCTAAATAATAAAAAAATACATTACTTGTTATTATCTAGAGACGAAAGAATTCTTTAATCTCGTTATCAATGACATACAGAAAGGCATACTGAGTAGCAGTAGCACTGGTGAAATCTTGCTTTGTAGGAGGTACGTATACCCACTGTTGGTATCATTAACCACAAAAGGGCAGAATGCACAAAAACCTGGCTATAACACATGCATTAGAATTTAACCTGAAGTCCACGAGAGTTTGCCCTACAAGCTCTACAGTAGGTAATTAAGATCATACTGACTTATATTCAGTGTATTATCTATCACTCCTATAGACAAGTATGTATAATTACTTCGTTGTAGAAGATAATTTTTATTATCTAAAACCAGCTTCTTAAGATATATTTGGAAAACAGACACTTACAGCTGTAATAAACCACTTCTTACACGTTTATTGCAACAGCTTGATGACTTTTACATTGACTAACAACATAATCAAGCTCATTCTGCTGCATCTGAACTAGACATGAACCAGTGAAACTGCACTGTTGCCAGCATGGCAGTTCTTGTTTTATTTTTTTTTCTTGTAAAAACTCTCCAAATTTAGGAGGAGGTATTTTAATACATACAAAAATACAATATCTTAGCTTTGAATAGTCTTTCCCTTTGACTAAAAAAACAGGTTTCTTTTGCTTGTACAACTAATTCAAATATACCTGGATTGTGAAAACAAAGTAATTGGGGAGCACTCTTATTTGAAAAGCACAAAATCAATTGAAAATTGTTATTGAATTTCATAATAACAACAGGAGGGTTTTCAAATGTAGTAAAAAGGAAACATAAAACCTTTTTATAAATTTACATTAATTTCCTTGCACAAACCTCTAAGACAAGAAGTCTAATTATTACTGTATGGTCACTTCAATTCCTATCCTTCACTGCCTTTAAGGCTTCACTAGGAAATTATTTTACTTGGTTTATCTCAGTTTCAAATCCTTAATAACTTTTAAAAGATAATAATTTTATCTTGCACCCAAGACTCAGCAGATACAACAATGAAATGCATCCTGTATACAACTTGAATATATTATGTGCAAAGAAAAAAAGGCAACACATTGACACAAAGATATAAAAACAGCCAACCAACGTAACAGAAAATAAACCGCTTTGCATGCTAAAGATGTGAGACAACAAATTAGCTATTTCTTAGGTACATAAATATTTTGGAACTAAAGTGCCTGCAACAGAAAAAAATGTGGGAAAATGACAGCTCCTCAGTTTTACATTGCTAGCTTTGGGGTTAAAAAGCAATTTTAAGGCACAAGTTATACCTCTAGAAACAACAAAAGCCAGTCAGCGTTTACTAAAGTGGCTGAATGTCTCCTTGCCACACATGAAACTCAAGTTTGATGCGGTATGACTCTTCACGTATTTTGGCTCATGTCTTCTTAGTTCAGTTTTACTTTTGATGACACAGGCGTTCAATTTAAAAACAGGGAAGAAAACCAAGAGATCTTCAGGAATGCTCCACTGAAAGATAATTCTAAGAACAATGTGCAAGTAAACTGAAGATATATGAAGTGCAGAACACAATGATTATCACTGTAAAAACTTTGTAAAAAAATAAAATTGTCAAGTTCTTCATTTCGGTGCTACCAGAAAACATAATACTACAAATCCATGAAATTATGTTTATATTTTTCATATTTAAAAATAGAACAAAATAAATGTAAGTAAACAAAGGCAAATGCAGGAATATATCAAACAGGAAGCGATGAAATTGTTTCATGAAGTGCTTTTTTTCTTCCCTTCTTTTTTAAGTGAAAACGGTACCAAATTCTTAAAAACAGTGCAATTAAATGAAACTATTTCAGTAGTTTGCAATTTTGCAGTTTCTGTTACACCCTATAATATGCATACTTCTGAAATCTCTACTCTCTATTTTTGTTTTAGTAGAAGTTTTGCTTTCATTTCTCTTTCAAGAGAAAAAACCAAAATTAATCTATCAACAGTTTATCTATTGACATTTTATCACATTACCCTTTAAGCTTGTGTACGTTACTGAACGTGCTCTTTTCTCTTTCTACCAGACTGTGGCCACCTTGGGATATTTGATTTCTACAACTACAAAGGGTACAGATGAAGACAACAAACTGTTTCCCCAAGGAAGTGGAGCCATCCCTCTTTCTCATGTGAAACATCTATAACTAATGGCTAAAGCCAAAGTTTCCAAGGTCTGTTTCTCCAACAATTAAAAATAAAGTTTGTTATCAATGCCTGAAGGAAAGAATAATTTAAATGTTGAGACACTTTAAAAATAGTGCCATCTGAAGGGAAGTCTCCATGGGTATTACCTTCCTGTGACACTCACAGGGAGTTAAACCTAATTGCATTTAGGGTTATCTCTAGCAGCTACACTCAGAATCAAACATCCTCATGAGGACTATTGTTCTAACTAATCTACTTATTAAGCTTTTATTCAGATTTAGTACAGTGTTTTAGAAAAAAAACCATCTCAAAGGGATAGTAATGGATTTTGCAATTATCAGATAGGAAAGAATAGACTATGACCTACAATCTTTGGCCTTGCCAAAAATTAGGAGAAAACACTTTTGTAAGTAAATGTTCAGATCGTTAAGTTAATTTTAGTCCCTATCAGAAACCGCCCTTTATATCTGCAAAAAGGGAAATCTGTGTGAATTTACTATGCTTTCCTCTTATACATTCCTCTAAAACACAACCCTCCCTATGTCCACAGCTCTGTTTGCTCCTACAGTAACGAAAGAGAGAAAGAAATCTGTTTTCTGTGTATCACTTTCAAAGATGAATGAGTAGCAGTTTTCAGCTTGCTGTCTCAAGTCCCAGTTCAAGTTAAAAATGAATGCTGATACAGCTAGTTCTAAACAGTATCAATACTAGCAACACTCTCCGAGAACTGAGAAAACAAATACTACAATTCCTAAATCAGTCTTTTGTGAGGTATACAATACTCAGACTAGCTGCTTGGTTACTACATGTTGTTCAGCAAACTCATTCTCTTCTCTCCTTGCCGCAGCCTCTTCAGAAACTGACACTCTGCTTCTGCCATTCTACTACTTTTTAACACTTCCCTAACTTCCCTCACACCCCAACAGCCTCCCACCAGGCCTGGCACTCCGACAAGACCTACATCACGTCTTCTCGCTGTCCAACAGAAAGGCTGGCCAGGAAACGTAATTCCTTTCCCTGTTTTCATTCCCTCTGTATCACTATGCCGTGTGACCAGCAGTCAGGAGGCAACTCTGATCACCACACAGTCAGAGGTCCTGCTCATCAGGATCCCACCACACAGCATTCTTGGGCCCCACAGGACACATCTTTCTCAAAGAGGCTGATCACCAAATACCATGTTGTCCTTAATTTATGGTTCCTCTTTCCAGAGGAACTTTTGGCCTAACAAGGACTCGCTACTGTTATCTATCCGAGAACAAGTATCACTGCTGTCTCTTCTTACTCTCTCCCCACCACCCCCACTTGTTTTCTTCCTTTGGAATTTTCCCCTTCATAGTCCTCTCTGTTCCAACTAAGCACTATTTTCAACCTCATTAGTTCAGTCAGGTATTGTGGAATTTCACTTCTTAACATTTTCCAAGAGGCACCGCTAAAAGCTTGGCTAGCAATCATATAGTACATGCTCCACCCTTTAGGATGATAGCAAGTTGCTTATGTTTTGGATTTGATTTTTTGACAGTATGAAATTATTTTTGCATTTTACAAGGCTTGCTTTCTCGTCCCGTAATTCTTGTGCCTCTCTGTCAACACTCATCTAGAAAATAACTGTGGAACTTCAAATATGACCACGGTCTAGTATCTCCCTAGGCTCTTTTCCCATTTTCCCTCTTCTATTTATCTAAGTGGCATAACCCAATTTTTACTGGTAACAATAAAAACATGGTTTATTTTTATAAACTAGCATTTCAGAAGAATTTTTAAAAGGTCTTACAAATAAATACTCTTAATTCTCTCAAGCTGCTTTCCCTCCCTCCCAAGATTCACACAAAACCATCCACTAACAAACACTTGCTCCATTCCTGTCACACCTCCATGGCTGATCCTTGTCCCCATTGTCTCTGATTTCCTCTCTATTAACACCTTGAATAAGCAGAAGTTGTTTCTCTGTTAGTACATTTTCATTGCTATTTGCTCAACATCTATTACTGATCATTATGGTTTTTTTAGGAATAGGACAAAAACTGTAACAAATGACAGAATACTCTGACAGCACTGGGCAGGTCAAAGCTCTACCTTTTCCTCAATCCTCAAATAACCTTTTTCTGTTTGTTATTTCATCACATTCTCCCCTAACACTTTGGATCAAGCATACTGGACAGACCTAGCAAACGCGGCACTCTTAACCAACATGCACACCATTTCTGGAGGCATATAAGGACGATGAAGAAATTAGACAAAAAGCAACACAAAAATCGCACACAAAAGCACAGGAACATGAACGGTTCTGCAATAAAAGGGCCACACAATTCTTCGTATTTTCTTTGATCTTTTACAAAAGCTATATTCATTTTTCTCTTCTCTGAAGCACATTCACCAAGCCAATTAAACTTTAAAAAGCTTTACCTGCATAGTATACTAGCAGCTCTCAAGCAGAATTATTCTCCAACACAAAACATTCACAAGATTTATTTTATTTTTGAAAGTATACACTTAGATATGTCAACACGTCACCAAATACTCATGCAAGGATGACAAACACTACAAAGGAAAATGTTCTAATATTAGTTCAAGTACATTTGAAAGCTTATTATAGTTCAGGGAACACTACAGCAAATAGACCATTTCCTGTCTCCTCAGTCTACCACAGGTAAGGTTACAAAATGGTACAAAATGGGAGTTGGAGGAACTTTTGTTATTAATGATGCCCTAAATATCATCAAACGTGACCTGTAACAGATGTACTGCACCAGGAGCTAGATTTTTCAAGTGCGTTGCCCATGTCTTTTATACAGAATCAAGTAAGCAATTATCCATGTTAAAGACAACAGTACAGGATTTAAAATGACCTAACTTTCATTTCGTATTTTCACTTCCTATGTACTAGTCCTGTAAGAATCACAGGAACATGTGTAATTCAGATCAGCACTTAGAGTGCATAGACGTGTCTATCTCCTTGTGCAGAAGTCTGTCTACTTATGAACTCAAAGTGAACTGAAATTAAATTTCAAGTGGATTTATTTAAGTAAAATTAAATGGTTTCCACTTGTCTTCTTTCAAAAAAGAATACAGGCCCTCTTAAGTCCGAACGAGTATGCCTACATAGGAGTTTCAATCCATTTCACAACAGCACTTTAAAATTATGCCACTGATTTACTGGTAATTTGGCTGAATCTCCTCAAATGCCCCTGAACACCCCTAACAGTGCACATATTCGTAACTGCCTCTTAATTCAACATGGTCATTGACTGCATAATAAAGAAAAACCTGTAAGTGAAACTTTGTAACATTTTTGCTCTTCCTCACACCGTCCCTTTCTGGTTTTGCTTTGCTTTTTAAATTAAGGGTAAATTTAACAACTACTACTTTGTGCTGTTAGGAATGGGTTAGTTCCCCATACAGGTCAACGACTCAGCTATGGGTGAATATCCCCACAATTTATAAAACTGTAAGCCACAATTCTCATCAGAATAATTAATTAAAAACTAAGAAAAGCTTCAGTCTCAAGTAGCAACTACAGGTTGCTTTCTCTTCCTTTGATACTCCTTCCATGCAACTCTTTCTCCCAAATAGTACTTGATTTGTTTAGCCTCTGTTCCAGTGACTATGTTTTTATATAAAAAAAACTTAATGCCTGGAAATAGCAATATCCAAACTATTAGGCTAATAAGGGGAATTTAAATTACTGAAGTACCATCTAAATAGTTCCTCATGAAAGTAGTACTTTTTCAAATACTTTTTGAAAAAAGAAAAGAAAAAAAAAATCACTAAACCCATCGTCCTTACATAAATACGGTGACACAATTCACATAAACCAAGTTTTACAACAAAAGTGGTCAGGTACACTTCAATTAAGGCACTCACTGCTGTTCTTTGCCACTTTTGGTAACACACAAAACAGTGAAATAAAAACTGTACGGAGAACTTTAAAAAGAATTTAAATTCTAAAATGAATTCCTTAAAAAGAATTTTTCTCCTTATTGTGGGATACATATTGATACTCTGTACTTTTGCAGCCTGAAAGGGCAAAGAGATAATAAGTCAACCATAATGCTACAGTAAAAATTATCTGCCGCATACTAAAAGTTATCTGCCATGTACAACTTTGTTGCTTCTTTTGTAAAGGAATCAAGTTGCACTTGGTTTAATTTATCAACTCATGTCAGCAGAACGGAGTACTGTGACAGCTGCAACATAAACATTAAAGGATTCATAAAACAATGTAAAGAAGTTTTCCAGTACAAGCAGGCACTCCGCACCTCCTTCAGAACAAACAAAAAGCAAACCACCAAACATGATTTCTTCTGTGAAAAGAACAGCGTATAGCCAAGACATATGGACAGAAAGGGTAAGAAGGACCAAAGTGCTACCACATCTGTCCTGATGACATAGTGGGCATTTTTTTTTAGTGACCTGAATATTCCCAAGGCCCTACAACAGCCTCTATGCTCTTAACACTGTTGCTCATTACTCATTCAAAATAAAGCAAGCCTCTAAAAATAAACAGAAACACTAAAACAAACACATACAGTAGAGTTCCTAGGGAGCTCATGATTGAGATCAATGTTCTAGCAATAATAATGCCTTACTAAAGAACAAAAAGCTCTTCAAGTAATAAATTCAGCATCTGACTTCCTCATTATACAGTTACGTTCTTTGTTGTTAAGAATTACTGTTTGTTTCTTAATTGTTATGGCAAGTTAATCAATTGATGAGTCTCAACCACCGCTAGACCTACTTTTAATTACTGATCTATTTTCTCTTTCTACAGCAAGTTCTGTAAGTGAAAAAAAAAACCCCAACATTAAAAAACTCAAATTACAGTTTTCAAGTAATTTAGTTGGTAAAATCTAATTTGTCATCTGTGCCTGTAAACAATTTTGAACAACGAAGAACTGGCATACAATTCACAAGAAGACAAGCAGACAAACATACTGTCTTACTGTGTTATTTGTTGGGGAAAATTTTACCAAGGACAAGATTTCAGTCTCCGGTTTGACCAACTATCTCTTCAGCCTCTATAATGAAATCACCTATAGCTTCGAAACAACATTATTCTCAGTACTCTTTGACAAAGAATCCAAGTATAACCTGTAGCGAGTAAGATCAAAGATCTTTTATCACACCTCTTGCCTAAGGGAAAATATAAAACTAGAATAAACATATGAAGATAATCCTTCAGAATAGCCTCTGAAACTCCAGGAGTGTGTCTCAGATTTCCTAAAATGTTTACACAACAGCCCTGGTTGGATTTTTAAATTTTTTGTCTACATTTAGCCCATATCCAGGGCTAAACTACAGCAGTTTCTCTATCACCCCATGACCACTCCCGAGCAGAGAAGGGGAATCAGAAAAAGGAGAGAAGACCCATTGGTTGAAATGAAAATGGATTTAATGAAAAGGCAAAACTAATATTAATACCAATGCCAGTATAAAGTATACAAAGTTATACTCAGCCCAGCCAATGTGCGGTGGTCCCAACAAACAGGAAAGCACCCTCAGGAGCAGAAGGGTACGTGAGCCCCTCCAGGGATGGGGAG
>JAVSBS010006462.1:0-20033 GCA_033124195.1 Coracias cyanogaster | reverse complement strand
TTTATAGACATTTATGAGGTCACCCCTCAGTCTCCTCCAAGCTAAGGAGACCCAGCTCCTTCAGCCTTTCCTCATAAGGGAGATGTTCTACTCCCTTAATAATCTTGGTGGCTCTGCGCTGGACCTCCTCAAGCAGTTCCATGTCTCTCTTGAGCTGAGGGGCCCAGAGGCTTTGTACTAGTTTGAGGCTTTGTACTAGTTTGTTACACTATTTTTGTGACTTAACAGAAATTGTGACCCAGCATTCTAAGCAAACATTTCAGCATCCAAATCATCCTTTGGTCTGGTGACAACATCAGAAAAAAAAAAAAATCATTAAAGTTTTTTTTCCCCCAAAAAGATTTATGCCATAGCTTGGTTAAAGGGTATCAACTAATCCATAGTGTTCCCCAAACATTACATATGTGGCCTGAAGAGTTTCCTGTCTTTGTTTTTGATAAGTAAAATATATCATCTAAGTAGTTTATGTCCTTTTCCCCCTGATACAGTGATAGTCTTGAATTTAAAAGAAATCTTGATTTTGATTTGTATTACCCATGGCTCATTCACTCAGCCATCCAGATCTGTCATACATTATTATCTATATTGTTGTTGGAATCATTAAGTTGCATGCTGTAGATAACTTCATAGAGCTGTACAATACTCACACAACCAATAAATTTAATACAGGAAAAAACAAAAGTCTGAGAAGCAAAATGCCAGTACTGACAATACTTATAATACATACCCTTGACAGGTATTATGGGGTGAATACAAGTCTTGCTAGCTTCATTGTAGCAATTTGTTGAAGGATTTTAGTGTGATTTATATATACAATTAAAATAACTATAAAATATAAGCACTATAAAATGATGGGTAATTTATACTATATATACCATGTATTATTACATATATGTACCCCAAACTAAGAGCACTGAAACTGATCAGTTGAATGTGTACTTTAAATAAATTACAAATACTATATTAAACAACATTTTGAGGACTAGGATGATAAGAAATTGCAATCTAATTTTACTTTTGTGCTTTTAATCATCTTTCTTTAATTCTGTGTTAATGAATTTTACCAGCATAAATGAAAGGGCTGAGCAGCACTGTTAAGAGGAAAAAAAAGATACTAAAGAGATTTTCTCCTGCAAGTAAAGAAGCATGTGATCTAAATCTAACTATAGGGTACATACAATTTGAAAATTATACCACCAAAGGCTATGAATATGAAAGCAGCGAGTGCTTTTTTATTTGCTTAGGTTTAAAATGTAAAATTTATATCTTAAAACTTTTGTATTGCAATGAATTAGTAGTTTCCAAGTCTATCACTTCAGTTTATGAAAATGAGAAGGATCTCTATAGAGGCTTGATTTTTAGGTTCTCATCTGGACACTGATTTTTTCTCTTTTTCTTAAATTTCAATACATCACCTTCCTCCTTTCATTACATTTTTTTCTGCTATATTCCTTATATCCTACTGTCATCCTTGTTGTGTCCTGGCTGGCCATAGGAATTTCCTTGCTCTCTGAGGAATCTCTTTTCACTGGAAGCAAACCTTGTTAGAATACATTTCCTATGCCTTTCTTAATGAGTCACTCCTTGAAATGAATACGCCCATTTTTTGCCCCAGAGCAATAGGCATGACAAGAAGGCTTAGTGGCATCCACACAGCAGAGCAGGAGGCCACAGTAGTGGTCCATCTCTGGTGGCTGCACTGAAGGTGGTACCCTCAGGGACTCTGCTGGAGTTAGCACACCTGGGAAGACCTGGAGCATCCATTGTGCACACTGAGGCATCACTGCTGGGGAAGCCTTTGGCTGTTAGGTACATGACACTGAATTTCTGCTTAGCCTAACAGATAGATAAAGGATTGGATAGATGTATTTATTGTTTGAGTGTTCTTCTGTACAGAAGATACACTCCAAGCCTCATAACTGTTGTTTTTCTGTTACTCCAACTATGTAATTAACCCAGCATAGCAACTCTGCAGAGCAGCTCTGCTATTATGGGTGTATTTGAATCAGAGTATATTATAGAGAACATATGATTTTTTTAAATTGCATTTCTCCTAGAATGTTTCATTTGATAACAAATGTTAGGTCCAGCCAAAATGTAATGAAATTTCCTTTCACCTAGTTACTAGTTAGCAATTACTGGACTCACTTGCAGATGTGCTTTATTGCTACTACTATTATGAAGGGGGGAATGTGCTGGGGTTTTTTTTTGTAGAAACAAGGGGATAAAATACCCTCACAATAATGGTAAAGACTTTATATAGTTCAATTAGGAATATTCAAAGTGCCATCTCTTAGTTGATGTGGTATTTTTAGCAATTAATATACCTTATCATACATGTATTCAATCATGAAAGGATGAACTCAAGGCAAATAAAGTATGCTGGGTTTTTGCTTTGCATGAAAAAATCCAGTTGCACCACCTTGGAAACTGTGTTTTAGAAGTTCCTTACTTTCTATAGAATTTAAAATTTAGAAAACACTAAGGACAGACATTTAAGAGAGGAGCTTGCTTTATTTGAATAGAGCATTTAGAATAGCCATGGAAAATTAAAATGTTTATTAAGTGAAGGAATGTAAAAAAAATCTCTGTATTGAAAGAGAAGATATCGTCATAGTGGAATCTGTTTGTTAGATACACTTAAAGGATTTCCTTTCCAGTAGGGGGAATTCTAATGGCATAACAAGATTCATGGTGTCATTTCTTTTAGAGCAAGGCCTAGAATGTAACAACGTTAACAATTTGTTCACTTTTTAACTGCATGATAATTAGTTGGAATTTAGTGAGCTGCTCCGACGTGAAATTCCCAAAAAATATTTTAACAGCTAGCTAGTAATCTTTACTGCTGTGAATTACAGTGCCACATTTTATGTAATACTTAAAGCCTATTTTTCTATCTATTTTTGTGTTTACACAACATTGTAATAGTATTTCATAAATAAGCTTTTAGTATGATCAAAAAAACACCTGAAATACTTCTGCTTTATAATAGACCTACAAGTTACGGCCTTATAACAGTGCATTTAAAAAAGATATTTTTCAAGTACATGAACAAATAGCAGTGTTGGCATGTCTTTCTCTTAGGAATTTGTTTCATACCCTGAGCTGAGATTAAGTCATTTATTACTGTACTGTTGCATGCAACCTTTTAAACCACAGTCAGTCAAGGTACCAACGTACATTCTGGGTCCACTGGGATTAAAAAAGCTTCAGCATCCCATTGCTGCCATGGTTTGTCCCCTGTGTAACAAGGGTTTCCAGTGGTTCTGCTGATTTACAGACCTATGAGCTTTTGCTCTTAAAACTCAGAAATGTCAACAATGGGTTCACCTAATATCTGTGACCTCTTTAGTTCCACTGTGAGAATTAATGGGGTGCTCAGAAATGAGCATTCAGCAGAACATATAAACTTTCTCAAAATTAATATCATAAATACTAAATTAGCCAAAAAGTGTAATTTTACTTAAAGATACTTGTACAAAGATATAAATTATACAGAGAAGTGCTTGGTGAACTACAGTGCACTTGACATGTTTTATTGTTTTAATATGTTTTTAATAGTACATTTTGACCATTTTTCTTCTTATTCACCAAGTTATTATTAGGTAACTACAATTAATAATTTAAAGGGGCCTATTCTGGCTTTTAGTACATTTATATGGCTCCCCCGACAGTAATGAGAGTTTAAAACATACTGTAAATTCTCATATCTGGTTCATAGCATGAATCCTGTGTTGCTTTCTATAGGATTTTATATAGGAATTTTCCACATTAGTTTTACATTTGTGCTAAGTATGTTTTGGGGGTTTATCGTATCTTTCCCCAGACAGAAACTATAGTCTCAAGAGGATTAGCAGTACCAGCTTTTTCTTCCTGAAATTTTCCAACGTTGCTACTTCTGGTTCTGTCCTCAGGATTAGCAAAACTGGCAGCACTAGCCAGGATCCAGATACTGTGCAAACTAGCTTCCAGAAGCTATAGGCATCATGTGGTTTTACACACCCTAATGCATCTCCACAGTGGCACCAAAGGGAATGAGAGCTTTATCCACCCTGCTCTTAGGAGCTCTGCTTGAGTTTGCATCCAAGTTCACAAACCGAGTGGTTATAAAAAGTTGCATTTATGTTGTTTAAAAACAAAACACTAGGATATGAGCTATTTCTGCTGCTTTAGCCTGACTTTCATTACCTGGAAGTCCAGTTAGATCACTTGTAATTAAACATGAAATGTGGGTCAGCTTTGCCACAGCAAGGACAACAAGGGAGTTTAGGCTTGCCCTCTTGTTCCAGTTAAAATGACAGAACTGGCATTGCTTAAATTCAGCTTCATTTTTTAACCTCTTCCAAACGTATTTCTTTCACCTAACATATAGCACGACAGCCGCAACATATGTATCTGTGGTTTTGTGTGCAAGAGATACACATACGTTTCTTGCAGATCGTATAGGACTCAGGTTCTCAGGGAAGTGATGAATTTTCTGCAATGATGCAGTGTATACATACTGTTTGTGGGGGTTTCATTCCTTGGAAACTACATAGTCAGAAGGTGATACTTCCATACCACTCTCACCTACAGTATTCACAAAAATCTGTGAATTATTATAGTGTTTCAGGAGGCATGCTTTGTGAAGTTTTATCTTGTAGCTCCCTGAAGATTAAAGATACTATTG
This sequence comes from Coracias cyanogaster, assembly GCA_033124195.1. Taxonomy (NCBI): domain Eukaryota; kingdom Metazoa; phylum Chordata; class Aves; order Coraciiformes; family Coraciidae; genus Coracias; species Coracias cyanogaster. Next base: position 15,364 of record JAVSBS010006462.1, on the reverse strand, counting down.
TGGGCTTTTATGAGTGAGTAGCAAAAACATGTTACACAACAGAAACATTCTATAATATCATCTTTTCTTCATTTGGACAATCTTCGGGCCACACGAGCAATTTTTATAGTAGCCTCAGATATCAGAATGACTCAGAGATAACAGTCTTATTCTTTGATCCTTTTTTCTCAATTTTCAGCAACATCTCACTAGTATGACTTCCAGAGTATACTTTAGGCCCAGACAACAGAAAAACATCCCAGAGTACTCTTGTATTTCTTCTGCCTTTAAGCAGTATAGATGGCAAGGAGTAGTGGCTAGATTGCAAATGCTGGAAAGCAAAGAAAATTTATGAAGACTTGAAGCTTGCAAGTGAATTCAGCATTAATAAAATGTTTGCGTTCATTCTGAACATATGACCAGTTTCCCTTTTCTGTGAATTTACAGGTTTCAGGAATACCCTATACCCTCCATGGAGCAGAATGATGACTTAATTGTTCTTGCAAATGACAGCTTTACTTGGCTCTGAGTTTATGAGGCAGTAAATTTGCCTCATAACTTGCAGCATTTACCCAGCACATCTCTATGATGCTGTGAGCTATTTATTACTAAGTGTGCGGAGGGAAGTGAAATGATCATATAAGCACTCAGAGGAGACATACTATGCTGAAAAAAATATTCTTCCAATAACACCCTTTTGGTTTCACTCTCTCGCCAGTTCCTTTCAAATACAAGCCCACTGGTACCAGTGGGCTTATAGTGGTGTAAGTGGTCGGCTGGAAATGGCTAAATAGCATGTATAATACAGGAATATTCAATTTTAAATTAATCTATAGGCTAGGTACTTGTACACGCACGTGCTGGTGATACTCAAAGAAGGAGCAAATTAATCTGAATGACCGCACTGAATGGGATTGAAGAGCCATAGATATATATGACAACACTTCCCCTGGGTTCATCTGAGTTTCCAATGACGTGGAACTTGCTGAATGCAAGAACACCTGAGATCAAATATTTCCTCAACCAGAAGTGGGGCATTTTATTTTATTTATTTTACTTTAAATGCCATCTGCCACACTTGTAACACTGAAAATGCTCATTCATTGTACTGGTTGTTTTCATAATGATTGCAAATAATACCACAAATAAAATCAGTGCCATTAATGTAATGGGCTGATACATAAGTTCTATGAAAATAAATATCAGTTCTCAGGTTAACTCATTGTATGCAATGCATTATATGCATTGTACTCATAGGCTTTCTTGGTGACCCTAGTGTATGCTAATGCTAAATATGTATGTAAATCCATCCTATGAAGCCTGTTTTCCCCTTGTTATACACAAATAAGTCCTCCTAACACTTCTGTGAGCTAAACCTTATTTATTGTTAAATGGAAAATAAATAGCTCAGTGACAAGGAAGTCTTGATTTGTCAGTAAAGCAACTTTGCATGGGAATAAACAAAATAGTTCAATTAAAATAAATCAATTTTCCTCTTTTAAATAGAGTTACACCTAATGTTTCAGTGATACTTGTCCCTGCAGCCCATTTCCTGTTCACTGATGTAGATTCTGTAGATATATTCTTGGGACTGTTGTTGGACGGGAATATTAATGATGCTCTGCATGGAGATAACAGGGAGCAAGGCCAATTTTTGTCTTGGGAATGTGATTCATTTTGGGCCAAAAGGAGAGAGTCATCTCCATATTCCCATCCCTAAACTAGACTGTTTAAACTGTGAACATATCAAGGGGCTGGGAGACACTTCAGCAGTGTTTCTACAGGATCTGGCTTGCAGGCTGGGCTATAGTGGATGCTGCTGTGTGATTGACTTCTAAGTTTATTCTTCCACAGGTAGGAAGAAGTGCAGTTTTCATCAGTCCATCACTCACATTTGTTGCCATTTTAGCCCTTGAAACAGGCCATACATAAGACATTCAGAAAGCTGCATCACACCACGGTTATGCTTCCTTTTCTCCCATCTTTTAAGTCATGTCTCTAGAAACAGTTAGACAGTTAGATCTCCTAAAAATGTACTCCTTGTACTGATTATTGATAGTGTGATATTCAGGCAGGTGGGAGTGGCAGTGATGGCTTTCCACCATGCTTTTCCCTAGCACTGCATACACCAAGCTTTGCTCAAACTTTGTGTTATTACTGTTTTATCACTATACTAGTGGTGACCTGTGTATGCTTGATCAGGTGCAAGATGGCTAGTTGCTCACCTGCTTACAGGTATATTGTTTGGAAACTCAACATTTTTTACGTCTTGGAGAATAATGCACACTGTAAGTGATTCCTGGTAGGTTTACACGTAGGCCCTTCAGAATAAGACTCTGCAGACATGTATATTTGTAGATCAGCTTAAAGATTACTTTCTTCCTGAAAAGCAGGTGATTTCTTCACCGTCAGAATTGGGGCAATCAGCAAACATTGACTGACACTGAGAAGCCAAAGAAAAGAATTCTGGATTGCTAGAGAATGTCATAGTATAATTTGAAAAACTCTTTATAGAGGGATGGATCCTGATATATTTTAATTATACTTTTTGCTAATGTAATCAAAAGCTAATTATGAATCATAGTTATTTGCAATGATACACTGTGGAAAAGAATTGAGGGGTAAAAATGAGAGCAAAAAAAATCATAGTCTCATCTGCTAAATCTCTGATTAAGCTGTCCTTTTGATTGATGTAGACTACTGACTGACAGTTTTTTATTTCAGTGCTGTCATTTTCATTCTATCATTCCTTTTCTACTCCATCTAATAAAGAGTTGTTCCTAAATCTAGGGAAAAGTATGGACAAATTGGGACTGAATCACTTTGAATGGCTGCTTTTACAGCCTGCGCCTTAACTGTAGTCATAAACATGTCCCAATTGCTATTACTGTTTTGTATAGCTTCAACCTCTTTTCCCCGTGAATTGACTGCAATGTAGCAGGAAAATCTTCATTCTGTATTTCATGACCTCTTCTCTGGAGACCCTGCCTACTTGCTGAGAGCTTTAGCCAGCAGTCACCACGCCTAGTGTGTTAAGTCTACAAGCCTGTACAAACATACATTTTTTGATTATTGGTGTTTGCACTGCTGTTGGGGAGCAGGATCTGTTCAAGATTTAGCATTCGGTGTGTAAAGTATAACATCATCTTACTCAGTGAGGCTTAATGTCCATGTGAATTTTTTGTTTGCATTAGCTGCAGAAACAAAAGCAGCTGCCCATTATAGATGTGCCTGGATGCAGTTAAAACTTTTAGATGAAGCCTCTATACTTTCATCTGTTTTAGAAACAGATAATAGATTTTGTTTTTCTAGTTTTTCAATTAACAAACTGAAAGCAATTTTGCTTTAAAATTTTTTATTCCTTATTAAAAATCCATGCTAGCTAGTAGACACAGAAGGGCTAAGTCAAATAATAGACAATCATAAAATATATCTGAGACACAATAAATATTAGTGCAGAACACTCTTTCCTCTTTGACAAGCATGAAAAGGAGGTAAGGTATAAGAATTTTGCAGAGTAGATTACATGTTGTTTCATAATGAAGTCTGGCCAGCTACTTATCCATTAGTCTATCTGTGCATTCCAGGACAAAAATAAAATAAAGTTTGGGTAACACACACAACTGGAAACATATGAACAGTTATTCTCTATGACAGAATTGTGATCAGAACTTGCAAATGGTACATTCAAATAGATTTTTGCTTCCAGTTTCACTATGAAACACCTTATTTTCCCTCACTGAATTACCAGCATTGTCTAATATGATGTAGATTTTGAAATACATTATATATCATTGGCAGTAGATATTATATTCTGCTTTCTATTGAAATATTACAGGTGTACTTTTGTTCCAAGGATCTTGAAATATTTTTTTCTAATATTAAATAGGCTTTGAGGCACTCTTCAGATTCAGGTATAAAAAATATTGCAGTCTATGACAGTGATAAATCTATGACAATAAGATCCCATGGTTTACCTCAAAGCACAGAATGAAACAGTGAGACAAAAAAAAAATGAAACAAACCAAACAGAAAAGCCCTCTGACTCTCAGATGCTTCTTTAAACATGGAGGTGATGATGACATGTCTTACATTAAAGTTCCTAAAAAGAAATAGAGAAAAAGATGTATTCTAATATTTCTGTTACTTTTCAATTTACATGGTCCAAGATATTATTCTGTTACTGGGACTCAGGGTGATTTTGTAGACCATTTACAGAAAAAATTAATGTCTAAAGATTATAAGGGTATGTTCCTGAATTCTCAGTCAACAGTCCTTTCCAGAAATACTGATCCTCTTCTTTTTATACACGGAAAAAAGTGACAATTATAAAAGAGGATCATGTTTTTAAAAGGTTGTATTGGTTAAGATTTCCCAGCCCTAATATGAGTAGGCCAAAATCCTTAAATAAATATGTACTCTATTTAGATATTATAAGCTTCCAGTCTGCCTTCTTAGAGAAAGACAAATTCTTTTTGGAAATGTATGAAATTTATTCTATTCAGAGATAATCTCCTTTACATTGCACAGATTTTCAGTATTTCACTTCCTCCACTGTTTTTCAAGTAACATGTTCTGGTACAAAATATTTGTATAGTCTAGGTGACTTGTTTTATAGGTTATTTTGGTGTGTTTTCTTCTGAAACAAGGATATAAAAACAATCACTTAAATTAGTGACATTTATGAATAGTTATGCATTATATTCTTTCTTCTGAATTGTAGAAATAGAAAATCCATGTAATATAACCCATATAGAACTATAAAATCATATAGAAAACCCATAGAAACAGCTAGATGCTTAATGCCTGCAGCCATTTCCACAAACATTTGGTTTCACATGTTGGCATCCTTTCATTAGATGATGAAAACTTTGATTTCCTAGCACTTAGGCTGTGAAGTTGATTTTTACAATGCAAACATCAAGGTCATGATGCTCCAGGCATTTTTGGACACTTCTTTAGTCAAGTATGGATTTTGTGCTTCACGCAACTATCTCAGTGATTATTGACTTCCTTTCTGCCTGTTTCACTGACAGGTAGTTTGTATCATATTTCTCTAATTCTTTCATCATTAAATAAATACTCAGGGATACCTCCTTGCTCCAGGGAGGCATAGTTAATAAACACAATTTTGTCACTACCAGCCCGTGTAGAAAAGTAAGAAAATGATGAGAAGTACATTACAAGTTGCAACTGCTTCTCTGCAATTTTCTTAAGAGTGCCATAGGACATTTCCTTGCCTTAGGGTAAAATCTATTCCTAAAAATAACACCCCTATGTTCCGTTATAAAGGTATATGCATATTTGTCCAGTGCACAGGTATTAAATATACATAACCATCTGTATATATGTGTATACATACACCTGACTAACTTAATATCTTCCTGGGAAAAGATCAAAAAGGAAGTTGCTTTTCAGTTTTATATCAGATTCTTGATTTTACTCAAAAGAAGTTTGTCTTACATCAGTGAGGCTATGACTACTGCAATAAAGCAGTTTGGCCCTCTGAAAGCTAAAGCAGATTGCACAGACAACAAAGGACAACTGCTGCCTTTTGTCTGCACTAAAGATGATTGTTGCTGTTGGTATTGTTTCCTGCATTCATCACTGATCTGCGCATCCTGAAAGAGACAAAACAGCTTGTGGTTCTTCAGCCATGTGATGACCCAGCCCTCAGCAGTTATCTCAGTGAACTGTATCTTCAGCATCCAGTGTGGAGGGCAAACAATTGGGGTACTTTTTAAATCTCTGTTGCTGGAGTGTGGAAAAACATGGATGGTGCCATTTTTTTAGTGCGTTTTGATTCATAAAGGACCACATGTGCAACAGCCTCGCTGTTATGTAATGGTCTGCCCACACCATAACACGTACCTTCCCATCTTGCCTGCCTTTCTCATCAGCCTTGCAATTAGAGTCTGGGTTGATCCTTTCTGGCAGCTCACCATCTGCAGAACAGGAAGCACTGGCTTTGCTTTGATTTCACACTTCTCTTGATTAAGCTCGCTTATGTCTGAGAGCCTTTAGGAGAGCCATGTAACATGCGGAGTCTGTGGCCGCACTTTCTTTGGGGACAAGCAGGCAGAAAGGCAATGGTGATGGAGTGCAATCTGGAATACCCAACAGTGCTGTCTGAATCTATTAGTTTCTCTTATACTTCAAAAGCTGCATGTTACGAAATGAATGGTCTAATTTCAATGTAGATAACTCTACCTTCCTAGAGGGAATCGCGCATATTGTTATATGACCTTGCAGCCTACTTCCTGGTGGATAAGCACAACTGGAAGGATGAAGCTGACTCAAGCTTTGTAAGCAAGAATATCCTTTTTTAAATGACAATGGCTGGAAAATAAAATACCCTCCTATTGCCAGCATTTCTGTATATCACTTTCTACTTCTCAGACCATAAGACCACAGCAAGGAGTTAATTAATTATTATTGTCAACGATCTGTCACTGTGAGGGTTTTTTCAGATGGTTCCACAGTCACACTTTTTTTCAAGGATGGTAAGGAGCTGTCATGGCCATTCAGCTTGCTCTGTTCCTTAGTAAGAACCTCACTTGGTTTGTGTCAAATCTCCTTTCCATCTCTCTCTAAGCAATAGCTCTGCCTATAGAGATCTATTGGTTTTTGAATTAAAGACATTATGATAGGAAATGAATACTGCCTCATTGTAGAAATTGTTCCACTTATTCCCAGTATAAAAAATACACTGCATTGCTTGTTGAGTTTTTATGTGGCTTTCTAATACATATGTAGTCCTCTTTTTCTGGTGTATAAACTAACACACTTTTGATTCACTTCACTGCTCTGACAATAAACTTTCCTCAGCTGGATATGACTATGAAAACTACTTTTTAACTTTTTCTCCTCTTTTTCTGATTCTCCTTGGCTTAGTTGTCCTCGATGATCATTGTGACATTTTCCTAAGGGGGCAGGAAGGTTTCTTTTTAGCACTACAACTTACATAGTGAGTTTTGCAAATGTAATGTGCCGGAGCAACTCATTAGTCCATTTTGGTTGTTTGGGAAGATACTGGCTACGCACTGTCTTTGCCTGTAACTCTGCCTCAGCCCATTAGACTGCACATCAATTTAATGCAGATTGGGTGCAGAAACAGTATTTTCCATATCAAGAATGTGGTTTTGTTTTGACCACATGTAATGCCTGAAGTTGCAGGTGAGAAACCCACAGAGCTTTAAGCTCTGATTTGCTCTCATAGTGTATTCTCAACAAATTTTAAAGTCTCGAGTTATTTCCAAAATTGCCAAGGCATTACTGTCATCCAGCAGCTCGCCATCTTCTTACATTAATTCGTGATATCACCTAGTACTGTGGTTTTCCCTGTGCATGTGACACTAACACTTATTTCATATTTAATGCTTCTAAGATTACTGGCTCTACTCTGAAGACTGCCGGGGATTATACCTTTAAAATGTTTGTACAGTGAATTTCCCATTTGCTTTTGGTTTTCTTTTGTTTTGTAGGTTTTGGATTTTTGTTGTTGTTGTTTTTCTGGGAATCAAAGTAAAAACAATTACTGGAGCTCCACAGAAAGTTGTTCAGAAAAATTATTATAAATAGTACTGTGGTCTTGGGACGAGATTTGACATTACTGATTGGTAGTTTTCATCTTGACACCATTTTTAAAAAAGCATAATAATGTGAAACATTTTAATTAGACCAAATTGAAATATAATTTGATGAGTGTATATGAATATGGTAAATAGATGTGATCAGGATTCTGTAGTGATTCATTATTGAGTTATGCCATGTAAAGCAAGCATAATAACTCACAACGTCAATTATTTCCTTAATACTTGCATATTTTTCTAAGTTGCATTCAAACCAATGTTGTCTTCTTGAATCTCAGTAATTCTGTATAAAAGTATTTGTGTGTGGATACATGTATTGGTGGAGAGTAAGATGTTCACCATCATAACAAAATAAGTACTCATAATGTAGTCACTCGGAGATACACTGACATTTACTATGTGTCTCAAATGTTTAACTTATTTGAGCTGTTTTTAATAAAAAAGCAAAAGTTCTGAGTGTTTAATGATAAGAATATCTATGCACCCATGAGACACTGATTGTACTTTGTGAGAGTCTCTTCTTAGGTTAAAGATGCCTTTACTAAATTGAATTAGAGGCTGCCTAACTTTCCTCAAGACCTTAGTATATAAATATACAAAAGGAGACCCAATTCCTTCATGTTATCGTTCATGTAAATAGCCTGTTGTATCAGCCACTTTTGAAACATGCTTGGCGCTAGTGCCTTCATTACTTCTTGACAATGTGAGATAGCATCAGAAGCCCAACTAATGCCAAAAGTGAGACTCAAGTTTTGAATCATAAGTCCATGCTCTAAGCATGTGAGAATCTATGCCAGGAAAAGCAGATAGCACAAACAGAAAAAAAAAGATGTGGGTATAAAGCCCCTAAACAAAATGTTCGTTTTAGTAAGGTGGAAAATGAAGGATGATTCCACAATGGGGCAATGCCCAGTCATGTGAGTTTTTCATTATGTGAGAGTTTCTGTTGCTTAATAGGATTATTTGTGTGAATGAAAGTTTCAGGAGCAGATCTGGATTTCTTTGTTTTGCTTTTTTAAAGAGGGTTGTTCCAGGAGACAAACCTAATTTATAAATCTTCTGCAGGTTTAAAAAAAGCTGTGCACAGAGTAGAAGTGGACTTGTTTTTTAAGCAACAGTTCTGTAGAGGTTTTTTATTGTAGTTGCATAGTATAAACTTGTTGAGACAGTATGTTTTATTTCTCAGCTTTAATAAAGAGAGAGGATTTAGAAATCAGTTCTGATATTTCTTTAGTATTTTCCCAAACCACTTGTCTTTCTCATTATGTAGTCACTGCCTGGTTTCCTTCTGAATAGATTTGCTTTACTCTCACTTAACAGCTACACCAAGAGTTCAATGGCCTTTCCCTTTAAGGTGGGACCTTGACACTTGCTTAGGATATAGAGTTCTTTGCCAGGTCCACACAGAGATGTCCATCACACTGGTGGTCCTTAGCCTGGGTAAAATTTCTGTTATACTTTTGATGAGATAGTTTCAGTGCAGTAGAGTCTATTGGGTAGACTATGCCTATACTGTAACTGAACTACTGAAAGCTCAAACTCTGACAGTTTCTGCCTTCGTGGAAAGATGGGACAGAGGGCAAGATGTTGCTAGAGTAGTTTCTCCTTGACTTCCTAAGTCTTACATTGGATCTAGCTCTTAAACAGTTTTTTCAGCAGTGAGCATTGATCATATGTTTCATTAGATGCATCTGAGTATATGAGAACTGATTTTCATAACCACTCCACTCATAGAAGCAGTGGTAGCATCTAGGGTGATGTTGTTGGTGAGGCGGAGTGGCAGATATGATGGTCAGAAAAAAATGATAAGAAACTACATAATAATAGCTGAGAAACTAAATATAAAGGGACACCTAAAATTGGCAAAGTTTAAAAGTCTAGGCACAGAAGAAAGAACAGGGCTAAGAGGTCACAAACATGAAGCAAGAGACAGAAGCAGCAATTAAAGACAAGAGATTAGGCCAAAGGAAAGACCAAAAGAAAGATAAATTTAAGAGAGGAACTTGGGCAGCAGGAGGTAATTGGACACTGCTGGATAAAAAACAAGGCAGGAGCATAAATCATAATGCTGACTCAAGAGGAACAAGCAGAAACTGGAACTAGCCAATCACTAGCATAGGTTGCAGTGACATGAACCTGTGCTTGGCAAATAGCTGTCTGGTCCTGGCATAGTAGTATCTCTTCCTGCAAATCTTACCTTCCCTAGATCATCAGAACCCTAACAATACATCTTATGAGTTAGGAGTTTCCTCCAGAGTTCAAGCATGTGATCTGTAAATACTATCGTATCATATCCTGGGGTGCATTAAGAAGAGTGTGTCCAGCAGATCGAGGGAGGTCCTCCTCCCCCTCTACTCTGCCCTAGTGAGACCTCACCTGGAGTACTGCATTCAGTTCTGGGCTCCCCAGTTCAAGAGGGACAGAGATCTACTTGAGAGAGTCCAACAGAGGGCTACAAGGATGATTAGGGGACTGGAACACCTGCCTTATGAGGAAAGGTTAAGAGACCTGGCGCTTTTCAGTCTGGAGAAGACTGAGAGGGGATCTAATTAATGTGTATAAATATATGAGGGCTGGATGTTAAGAAAGGGTTAACCTCTTTTCACTTGTGCCCTGCAATAGGACAAGGGGCAATGGATGCAAGCTAGAGCACAGGAAGTTCTACCTCAACATGAGGAGGAAATTCTTTACTCTGAGGGTTACAGACCACTGGAACGGGCTCCCAGGGAGGTTGTGGAGTCTCCTTCTCTGGAGACTTTCAAGACTCATCTGGATGTGTTCCTGTGTAACCCGCCCTAGATTCTATGATCCTGCTTGGCAGGGAGGTTGGACTTGATGATCTCCAGAGGTCCCTTCCAGCCCCTAACGTTCTGATTCTATGATTTTCCAGATAGATTGTGAAAATAAGATAACTATATTCATGAAGTAATTAAATGCTTTCCTGAAAAGCATCACAGAAAAATCTGTGGGAAAATTAATGTCAGTGTTTGGAGCTGGATTTAAGTAGCATGCAGTAAATAAAGTATTCCAAACAGCACGTATAACACAAAATATTGACTAACTGCTCAGTAAGTGAGCCACATCCATATCATGCCCGGAGGCAGGCATTCTGTTGGAAAAACAGTATGTGCTTATGTAATTAAAGAGTGTAGTATAATGCACACAAACACTGGGTTCAGATCAAACTGGCACTAGACACTTCACTTTGACGTTTCATAACTTTGGAGTTCTTGACTTTACAGCTTTAAAGATGGCCATTTATAATAGTGCACACTGCACACAGTAAAGCGCCTGAATGCCTGGCGTGGTTGCACATCCCTATGGCTTCTCCTTAAAGAATAGCATGAGCTATTGGATTAGTTTCAAAAGTCTTGTGAGGCTGAAATAAATTGTCACATTTCTTCTATATATAATAGGGAACATCTTGTGTTTTCTTCCTCGTCTTGGGTGGGTCAGCAAGATTTAGCTGATTAGCAAGTATTTGAATTATCTACTTGTTTGTATATTAAATAGTCTACAAGTATGGTAAAAAAATACCTTGTAAAATTAAATATTAATTCACATTTTTGTGTATACCCCAACTATCCAATTTTAATAATAATAATAATAATAAAAAAAAATGAAATTCTGGGCTGGAAAATGTGGGTGGTTATACTGTGTACTATTTCGCTTTGTACTAATGAGATTCCCAGGAAATTATTTCCCTGACATTTTAATGTAAAGATCACATGACCTCTAGCATTAATTATTTCCATGAGCTAGTTAGCAAATGAGTCCTTCAGGGCCCATGACATCTAAAAGTAAATTAATCCTCTGGGGTTTATATGATTGTTGGAGAATATTTTAGCTGGGCCATTAGTTGTGCAAGAGCCAGTCTTCTCTAGGTTTTACAGGGTAAGGTTTTAAAACACCTCTGAAACTGTATTGGCCTTGTAACCAACTTAAAAGTAAACATAAGGACCATCACTTGATAAAAAGACTTTAATGGATTTTTTGCTAAAATTTACTAAAGCAACACAGCACAATAAAAGGTTAGCACCGCAAAGCTTGCAGTATATGTTGAGTTCTTTCTGCAGTTTTCATAAAGCATAAAAGCAGAAGAATTGAGATAATACAGCGGAAAAAATATGACCGAATTGGAAAAGTATTATTTTGCATATAATTTTTTCTATATCTGACAGTAAAAGAAAAATTGTCACTTTTATAGTGTGTTTGATAAAACAACAATTTACTGATTCGAATTGTAGGAGAAAGAGCAAAAAAAAAGCCATAGTTGCAAAAAATTGCAACAAATGCTGAAAGTTTCATTAAAGGTTGTAAAGAAATACATGTCCTGGAATGTCTAGATGATAATATATATGTTGTGTTCCCTATCAGAATTCCCTGGATGGACTACCCCTAGAGTTTGGAATGTTTGGGGAATTCATTTTTCGTCCTAACCAATCATTTATGAGCATTTTTAGCTGAACTTGAGTTGAGCTAAACTTATGCCAGCGTTCATATGGATGCAAGAGACTTATACTCTAGAGTATCCTTTGAAAATAGGCAAGTGAATGTCACCTGTTTAATTGCGTATCCTTATTTTTATGGAGTCCTACTTAATTCTCACTTACTGTGCTGGGTTTAGCTTCATTATACTTTGTAGCAGTTTTAGTCAGCAGCTGCAAAACTTCACTAGAATTCTGACTTCAAGGAAAAGTAGAGAAAATGAAAGCTCAGTGGGTCAGAGATGGGAGGATATAGACCACCTGGATTCTAGTTTGCTGATTCAGTTCTCACCCAGCTTGATTGCATTTGGAAGATATTGCTGTCTGTGGACTCTTTGAATGTGTACAGTAACTTAATATACTTAAGTCCCTATAAGGAGTTTTCATGTTACACAAGAGAATGCTATATTTGAAATTAATTGGAACTTTTGGCAAGCTGGCCAAAGTTGTGATGAAAATGCGCTTTCTTAAACCTGGAAATTAGAAAAAGCTTAGTTGTCACCTAAAGGCAGATTGCTGGTAGAGCAAGAAGGATTAAAAAGCAATGTTTGTTACCTTGAATATATTTGTATTATGGGGAAAATAATCTATTAGCTTTCATCCTCACATTACCATGCTTCCAGCTGCAATGCAGTTATCTTCTCTCTCCAAATGCCATCAACTCTAACTGTCTGTCCCATGATGGAGCTCTCCTAGGAAAAGACTTGATTTCCATTCTTCCAAGTTATTCTCCCAGGTTTCTTTCCCTATCGGATACCACCACACAAGAAATGATAGTGTCTGATGTCTAGAGTGTCCATTTGTACCTACTGGTGAGAACAATGTCTCCTGTAGGGTAACCATGACTTTTCCCTTCAGATACAATCTATAAGGACTCTTCTGACAGGTAATAATAAAGATGCATGGCTATTTTGGCTTCAAGACTGTTGCAGCCCAGAAAGCCAACTGTATGCTGGGCTGCATCAAAAGAAGTGTGGCCAGCAGGTTGATGGAAGTGATTCAGCCTCTCTACTCTGCTCTCATGAGACCCTACCTGGACTACTGTGTCCATCTCTGTATCCCCCAAAACAAGAATGACATGGACTTGTTGGAGTGGGTCCAGAGGAGACCCACAAAGATGATCCAAGGGCTGGAATGCCTCTCCTATGAGGACAGGCTTAGAGAGTTGCAGTTGTTCAGTCTCTAGAAAAGAAGGCTCCAGGGGGACCTTATTGAGACCTTCCAGTATCTGAAGGGAGTCTATAAGAAAGCTGAGGAGACACTTTTTATAAGGGCTTGTGATGATAGAACAAGGGGTAATGGGTTCAAACTGGAAGAGGGTAGATTTAGATAAGAGTAAGAAAGAAGTTCTTCACTCTCAGAATGGTGAGACACTGGAATATGTTGTCCAGGAAAGATGTAGATGATCCATCACTGCATGTGTTCAAGGTCAGGTTGGATGGGGCTTTGAGCAACCTGGTCTAGTAGGAGGTGTCCCTGCCATGGCAATGGGATTGGAACTAGATGACCTTTAAGGTCCCTTTCAACCCAAACCTTTCTATGATTCTATGATATTTCAGGTTTGTCTGCACATCAGTGCAGATACAACTCTTGCTGGTGTACTTTGGCAATCATTGTTGGACAGGTGGAACAGTTCTTAACTACCACAGCTAGGCAGGCGTGTGTTTACTGCAACAGAATTGACCACCCTGACACATAAACAGGCTCAGGAACAGGCAAAATGTGTCACCATTTATCAGTAACATTAACAACAAAGTGAAAATTAATTGAATAATGCCACAAATAACTGCAGATATTGGTTTGATTGAGAGTTTTTAGCAGCCATTGAAATTACTGTATGAACACTACATCACATTTCCTTTCTTTTTCTTTTATCCTATTTCCCTCTTCCACCTCTTTTGCTGGTCATCTCTTTGAATATCCTTGTTGCTGAGAGAACACTCCATAACTCAAAAGATGAAGCCTTACATGAATACAGAGAAATGCAGATAAATAGATCCTGTTCTATTCTTTACTTCTTCATAAGCCCATCGGTACACTGGTTTACTGGAAGAACAAAATAAGAATAATTCCAAGGCTATGCTTAATGCAGGATAGTATTGGCAATGACCACTGCTCATGCAGCAGGAAGAAAAGGGATACTTTTTGCTGCTCTTCTCTAAATCAGTACAGGGGTCTGTGCTTGGGTCTGCTGGTTTGCACCGAGAAGTTAAACATTTTAAACCACCTTTGTCCAGAAAAAATAAAGTTCACTATTTATGTAACACTGCCTATAATCATGGTCTGGAAAGTAGTCTCTGAGATGGTGATAGTGGTTCACAAGTAGTGTTATTAAGCCCACTGGAGCCTAGATGTTATGTTGTCCTAAGTCTTGAGGGTTAGAAAAAGTGCACCTAGCCTTTACTTTTGATCTGACTGATGTTGTTAGGGATACTTTCTCCACATTAATAGATGGGCTAATTTCTTTATTATACAATTGTTCATAAATAATTCCAGGCCAATTCTTGTAAAGTCTATGCTTGTGCATGAAGTACATTAATCAGGCATCATTCTTCCTCTGAGACACAGGGAAACAGATAGCTATAGCAATAGAAGGGATAACTGTCTCTTGCCTCAGCAGCCTGAATATCTTGTCAGTCAAGGAATTTAGTTTATTTTGCCCTTGATTTATTTGAACTTTGTCTATTTTTTCTCCCAAATGAACATGAATATTAAAGTTTTAAATCCAGAATTTACATTTGTTCATTTGAAAGAAATGGGTTATTTCCGTAAGAAAACAAAGTATAATTTCTACACCTGACTTGTAAAACTGGACTGCTAAATATTTTCTCCTTTTGCCTGGTTGCAAAAAAGATACTAGAGAGTGCAAAAGGAGTCTGTCTAAGAAGTCACTTGTAAAAATTCGTATTTATTATCTCACTCTGAGTTTGAGGCTTAACTCTGATATTTTTTGTGCGGTTTTGTGTTCTAATGACCTCATTAAGTTAAGTAGATTCACCTGGACTTTAGAATACTACTTTTTAGCCATGTCAAATACAGCATGGGGACCTGCTTGTGATGAAGCCACTTGTCTAGGTTTACTGTTGAAATATGACTCCTCAGTTACCATGCCAAGGGGGAGACTGAAGGTGCACTAGGAAAACATTTAGTTTTCAGTGAGATAGAGAGCAGCTCTGTCTTTTCAGTGCAACTTCTGGGGTGGTTCTCATATGAGAAAACAAACCCCTCCTGTGGTAAACGGACCCATTATTTTGAAATGTCTTTTTAAGTCAGCTAAAAAGAACTACAACTCCCATGAATCATCAG
>JAVSBS010006461.1:0-16278 GCA_033124195.1 Coracias cyanogaster | reverse complement strand
AGGAGAAGAGGGTAGAAAGGAAGAAGTAGGGGCGTGCAGCAAAGAAATCAGGAGGGGATGACAGGTGATATCTGATAACTGAGAGGGGAAAGTATTTTTTCGTATATAGGCACAGCTTACTCTTTCCACTTAATAGTTATCAGGCAGCCTGTCATAACTGGGGCGTCTGGTGAGCTCCGTGTTGTCCTCTATCTATTTCCTGACTGTTGTTAAAGGTCAGAGATAGACCCTGAGGAATACCCTGAAAGTCTACAACGGCAAATTATTTTGGACTAGGAATGAGAGTTTCAGGTTCTAGAATACCTGTCTTCAGAGTACTCCAACTACCTTTTTTTCTTTTTAGATGATGCAAGGGATTGTCAGATCTTTTGCTAGCAAGTACTAGTGTATTACAGTGAAAGATGTGTTTGCTCATAAGCTGCTTAATATAGTTGTAGTGCTTTATAGTGTAACTGACTTTGTAATACGCTGTGATAACTTTTAGAATTACATTTTGGTATTTTGCAGGACATGAAACTTAACATTTTAAGCAATAAAAACTAAGCAAATCTGAGTAGGTTGCTTAGTGGCATGTATACTCCTCAGCTGCTTTCTTTATGGGTACTGGTTTTGTACCATTTGAGTTTAGCTTTCAGTAGATTCTTGCTTAGGATGGGAAACTATTGTCAGCTGACTCTAAATCTGAGAGATTAGGAGATGGCTGGCATGGAATTATGTGTCCTCATAGTGAGTAGAGTGGGAAGACTGGTTATGCCGGACAGTGCAGTTCTGTGGAAGGAATGTGATTTAATAGACAAAGATTAAAAAGGATCGTTCCAAATCTGGCTACAATGCAGAAGTAGCAGGGTTTGCAAACTATTGGCACAGGAGATAAAGTGGAATGAAATACAATTGCTTGAAAATGTAACACTTCTTCTTCAATCTTAATTAACTTTCTGAAAGCGAGAGGTATCAGTGGATTATATGGATAAGCCTGTAACTTACTAACAACTGTCTTCTTCTGACTTATTTTTAATACTTTTATTTTACAGAATAATTTTCCCCATCCAGATTTCACAGCTGCCTTTGGAGTCAGTCTTGTGTCTGACTTTGTTTGGAATACTAAACCAAAATAGTGGGAGTTCTCCTGACTCAAATAAGCAGAGAAAGGGCCCAGAAATTTTGGGTCAGGTTTCCCTACCTCTTTTCGATTTTAGGCGGTAAGTATCCAAAATATGGGTAAGATTATTAATATAACTTATTCTATATAAAGCTTACTCAACTCTCATAACTATAAAAACTGCTTCTGTGGCACTGAATGTAGTAGACCATGATAAAGATAAGAATTGTAAACTATATTGATACAGAAATATCTTCAATTTAATCGGATACAAAGCACAGTCCTGTGTTGCAGTACTTCTATCTAACTGGCTGAAAAAACTTACCTGCTGGAGGAAGCTGAATATTGTCTGGATGAAAGTGATTTTATTTACAGGAAATCTTCATAGTAATGTGGGCTGAAAGAGGTCATGTTAGTACCAGCTGCTTGTTAGTATGCAGCAGTTGGGTACGAAAGTGTAACTCAAGTTGTCCTTTGAGGAATCCACTGACATTCAAGTGTTGCCATATGAGTCATCTGTATCTGCAGGTGTCACTGTACTGAACTGATAGCATCTAAATATCACATTTCACAATATTTGATTAAAAACATAGCTTTTGATTTGAATTGCAAATTCATCTTGTCTTCATGCTGCATGGTGTTCTCATAATAGTTGGTTTGGAGAGAAAACACTATTATCTATTTATGCAGAGCACTACAATAGAATGTGTTGTGCCGGAATTCACTGGATGACCTATATATGGCAGCTGTAGAGATGCTAGTGGTCTAATCCACTTATAGTCTACATAAATTAGATCCAGACCTAGGTACTGTCCTAGCGACACTAGCCATATATTCCAGTAGCAGGCAAGAAGTAAAACTTGTAGCTAAATAAAACACAGGAAGAATAAAAGGTCATCTATGTGTGTTGGAAGAATCTGTAGTCAGGTTAAAATCCCTTCAGATGAAGTATGTGTGGAGTGCCTTAAAATATCTTTACGTGTGGCTGAGACAGAAGGCTGTGGCAAGTACATTAAACTAGAGAATTATTAAAAAGAACAAGCTGTTCAGTTATGCTTTAGTGGCATGATTTAGTGATGTTTTTTATTGGCATCATAAGCTCCCTGTTAATCAATATTTACATACAAAGAGCTGTTCTTTCTTTGAAACACCCATAAACCCTTAAATACTTTCAAAAGCTACTAAAGGCTTAGCTTTCAAGCAGTCTTTTGAGACTGTATTTTTATTTTTAACGACTAATAGAAGTTTTCTATGCCTAACATTCAGCACCTAACCAATTGATGAAGTATTCTCAGTTGTGCCTTACTACAATTGGGAACAGTACTAATATTGGGAATAAACTGGCAAATACAAATGTCATCTGATAAGTGCTTGCAGAATCTAGTAATGTGGGAAGTCCAGGCCAGTGGTGATGTCTTAAGTATTCATATGCGTATGCCTTTTTTTTTTTTTTCTGAGAGAGTAAGAAGGTATGTGTGTTCAGTTTATTCTTCAGAGGCAAAAGTATTCTTTTTCTCCCTTAAGAAATAGGGAGCACTTAATTTAGCTGGGTCAGCTGTGTCAGCACTGAACTTTCTCCTCTGCCTTTTCCACTTAAGTTGTATGCAGCATTTTAAAGGACTTAAAGTGAAAGAATCCAGTGAAAGAAATAAATTCATATGACACTTGATGATCATAATTCCCTTTTATAAGCACCGACCTGTATTGGCTAGTACAGTTTGATTTCCAGCACTCTTTTCTGAACATCAGTGTTAAAATACTGTAAGATATTTTCTTATCTCTGCAGTAGAAACACATATTCCATTTGAACTATCCTTCTATACCACACTAATTGTTTCCTTGTAGTGACCATTGGTCTTCTCCAGATAGTATTTTAATAACTAATAACTTGTTGAAGATAATGAACTGTGATACTAATACCTGCTTGTGCTTTTTGGTTTTTTTCTCAGATTGCTAACTTGTGGGACTAAGCTTTTGCAACTCTGGACCTCATCACATCCACATCATGCATCAGGGATGGCCAGTAAGAAAGGAAATATGGAAAGAATAGTATTGCAGGTTATATATAATTCTGAGTTTATCTGACTGTTTTATTTGAATATTGTGACTTTAACACTTAGAGGAGTGGTAGTAGATCAATTAATGTTTTGGGGAGAGTGTAAATATTGCTGTCATATTTGAATATGTGATTACTAAGAGTTAAGGGTAAAGAATGGAAAGCTCCCTTAATTGTATACAATTCAGTTTCTGAATCACTATCTTGAAGTAAGAAATTGGAGATGCCCTGGTAGTACATACTATCGGTACTGGAGGAGAACATCTTTGAAAAGCAGTCTACAGAAATGTATGCTGAAACAGGAGGTCTAGATCCAAACAATAGCAATTCCGGTTTCTTTACAGAACTTAAGCACCTCTCATTCTAAATTCAGTGTCCAGATTTCTCCCAGAAGGGAAGGCACCTTGTTAGGCATGGCTTAGCAGTCCCAAAACATGGTTGGTACTGTTCTGAAGGACTTGCGTAATCTCTTTCTTTTTTTAGATTGACTTCCCATCTCATGCTTCTGATATTGAATATAAAATTCCTCAAGCTGCAAAGACTACTGTGCATTATTCTGTAGAAACATTAGAAAAACCATTGAGAGAACGTCTCCTTGCCATTCTCTCAAAGGATAATACTATTGGGTATGTTCATCTCTTTCTAGCTATGGTTTCTTTGTACTTGACAATTTGTGGCTAGAGTATGGAATGTTTGTTCATTCTTAAATTTCTTTAATATGGCTTTAGTATATCTTGAAGATGTGTGGAGAGTTAAACAAGAGATTGAATTAAACTTGCAAAATAGTAATGCTGACTTAATGAATTTGCTTGTATTTTCCATGCCCAGTGTCATAATATTCTTCTGTTACAAGACTGCCAGCCTTTTGGCTGCCTGTTACATACGCCTATTGCTGTTTGGCAGGAATTCGGTTACAAGGAGCAATGGCATTTTCAGCAGGGGCTCTTTATATGCCATGGAAGCTTTTCTGGCAGGCTTTCCCACTCATCTGCACCAAACTAACATCAACATTTTCATTTATTTCAGATGATACTAAAACTAAGTTTTGTCGTGCCCAAATTATAACTTTGAATAATGGTTTCCATAGTGTTTGAGGCTTTATTTCCTTCTTGCTTTGACTTTTGTGGAGAAAATAGCCGTTTTCATTTCATTCCATTTTTTGTGTTAAATTTATCTATACATGTATAATTACCAGTAGCATTGGGGTTATTCAGGTGATGGTCTGTAACGCACATTATAAAGTAAAATGCTTTTGTCTGCAGGCTGTCAAAAGAAGATAAAGAATTTTTGTGGGAGAAGAGACATTATTGTCATAGCCATATTAGCAGCCTACCAAAAATACTGGTTAGTGCACCTCACTGGGACTGGGCAAGTCTTCCAGAAATATATTCATTACTTCAGCAGTGGCCTCCTTTATCACCCTTAGCTGCACTGGAACTACTTGATTCAAAGTAAGAAAAACAATGTAAATAAGTTCTGTCTGCTGTGCATTAAATGACTTTTCTTTAGTAGAATATTCTTGTGGAAAATATTGCTGAATTTCTTGTAGTAAAATCTACAAATTTTGAAGAGCATGTGCTTACTTGATTCGTGTAGTCTCAGCCAAGTCATGTAGTGAAGGATTAGCAATAGCAGTTAGGATTCTGAAACCTAGTTTGCCACAGGGGAGAGAAGCTATACAGCCAAGCTGTCAAGACTGAAGCTTTGAGATTAGTGTGCTTGTCCTAAACAGGCACATGCAGTTGCACCTTAGTTAATGAGGGGTCTTAAACTTGTGGGTCCTTTACTGAGCTATTAAAGACTTTATATTGGTTCTTTTGTATCTAGCTGATCTCAAAAAAAAAAAAAAAATCCCTACATGAACAGAATAAAATTATGTGGCTTTGTGGTGACTTTCTAGGTTTGCTGATCAGGAAGTAAGAAATACAGCTGTGAACTGGATAGAGACATTAAGTGATGATGAGTTAACAGATTTTCTCCCTCAGTTTGTTCAGGTAAGACTCTCTGCCTACATTGAAGTTTGAATTTTTTTTCCTTTTGAAAACCCAAAGGAAATGATGATTCCTAGTACAGAAGTGCAACGGCATGCCTCTTGCTTAAGAATTTAATTCATGGTATGGAAAACAGTTTGAGTAAATAATCTTTCTGTGATGTCCTGTGGATCTGTGGTGATTCTGTCTGTGCATTAGTCATAAAATCTGTCTTCATCTAGAATTAAATCCAGACCTGATTCATTTCATTTTCTTTGTGTTCAGGCATTGAAGTATGAAACCTACCTTGACAGTGCTCTTGTAAAATTTCTTCTGGCTCGGGCACTGGGAAGCATTCGAATAGCACACTACCTGTATTGGTAAGGTATTCTGCATTCCACTGTTTACGTGATGTTTACTATAAGATTGGTATTTCCAGAAAAAAATATTCTGTCTTAATATCATAGTTCATAACAAATGTTATAAATGGAGAGTATACAAAACGCAGATCCTGTCTTTTTTTATGAAAAAACAGATAGTGCCTCTGAGGCACAGACTTCTTCCCTTTTCCATTCTATGTATCAGTAACTTTGAATATCTATAATACTGATTCATTAAAATATTTTTACGTCTTAGTATTGCATTATTTGCAGTTTTTTCCTGAAGAAAATTTAACTTAAAACTTTTATTTCAGGCTTCTGAAGGATACACTATATGATACCAAGTTTGGTGTAAGGTATGAGCAAATTCTTGGAGCTTTTCTTTCCATCTGTGGGAAAAGGCTGAGGGAAGAGCTCGAGAAGCAAACCAGACTGGTGCAGCTTTTCGGAATGGTAGCAGAAAGAGTAAAGCAAACAAGCGGATCTGCTCGGCAGGTGTGTACACATTTTGAATATTCTTTAGGAAAATCAGACTGAGTATATCCTCAAAACAATCCACTCAATTGCCTTTTTAGTGCAAGTTTAACAAAATGTTATATATAATATATAGGAAGAGCTACATGAATGTATTGCCCTGCATTTTAACAAGAATAAGGGCTTAATGAAGTTTTTTGTCAAACTTGTCATCTGAAACATAAGATTGTGTGAGGTGATGGGGTAGGAAAGTAGGATGGCTTCTATGTACAATAAAGTGGAACTGGATTTAAACCTATTACTGCTGAAGAATGGTCACATTATGCAAAATAATCTGTTTATATGCTAATAACATGAACTTAGTTTGATAGCATGGGATGCTATCATCTGATTCAGTCAAAAGAAAAACCCAAAACAACAAAAAACCAAACCCCACAAATTTCTGTGATATTAGTGCTGTACTGCTAGGCTTCTGCATTTTTAATAGCTACACCAGCAGTTACAATTTATAGCATTCCTTTGACACCGAGGTATTAAAACATTGGCTTCAGGATAACTTTGTCCAGAAGTTTTCTGTAGATGCTCCCGTTAGGAAAACCTCAGCTGATTATTTTTAATTTTTTTTTTTTTTTGTCTGCAGGCTGCCTTGCAGAATGGTATGGAACGTGTGCAGTTATTTTTCTTGAAGAACAAATGTCGTTTGCCTCTCAATCCCAGTCTTGTGGCAAAGGATCTAAATATTAAGGTACTGTACATTCACAGTTTCAAAACCTTTTTGTAAAAATCACATGTAGGCAAAGCTTTTACAAATAGGAAAAAAAAATGGAGGTGTTTTATGAGATACAGGAAGGGTTTTAATTAAAAATTCTGATTGGACCAGCAAGTAATAATGTGGGAGAAGCAGGTAAACAATTTTTCCAGAACTCTGAAAGAATTGACAGGATCTGCTCAACCACAGTCTTCATTATATTATCATGCATGACTGAGAACCTAAAGGTCTGTGAACACTGGATTTAATCCTGTGTGGAGAGACAGTCCGTCTTGCTTTCCTTCTCTAGTGTAACTGTTAAATCAGTAGAATGTACTTGAAAGCAGATACCTGGAAAAATACTGTGAAACATGCAAATACCAATTTTTAAAAAAAACATTTCAAAACAATCTGCTGATAAAATATTTATCCATGTTTTATTCACTCTTCCCTTCAAAATGTATAAAACATCGCTGTGCAGCAGCACTGCTGGCTTTTGTACAAGAATTCAACAAATAACAGCCAAAGGGCTCTTTATTCAAAGGAAGCACGTATTCACCACAATTGCAGTGTTAAAAGTCTGAATAGGCACATTGTGTGTCAGGCCTGCTTGTTGTCAGAATGTCTTGTTTTCTGGGCTAGCAGGAATAGTCCTTTTTGAGTATTAACACTCAATCTACCTCTAGGCGTGCTCGTTCTTCAGCTCCAATGCAGTACCACTGAAAGTTGCACTGATAAACGCAGACCCTCTGGGAGAAGAAATTAATGTGATGTTTAAGGTAGGCCTTACACGTGTATTGAAGAAAAAAAGTTGAGCAATAATCACTATTTCGTTGGTATCAGTTAACTTCAGCATAGCCCAACAAGTGTAATGATTTTGTGATTTTGCTCCTGTATATCCAGAAACCAATGTCTGAGCAGACTAAAATGTGAAAGCAAGTATACTGCATGTGAAAGCTTAATTGTAGTCTATGTCTATTTTTAAGTGCTTAGCTATGAGGAAGTAAGTAGCATCCTTACTTCTAGGAAGTAAGTATCACTTCTTAGAAATGTGAAGCAGTTAAAATCAGTGAAGTTTAGTTTTACTGAAAGCGTATTATATCTCTAGTTAACCTTTCTTTTTCTATTTAAGGTTGGAGAAGATCTGCGGCAAGATATGCTGGCTTTACAAATGATTAAGATTATGGATAAGATCTGGCTGCAGGAGGGACTGGATCTTCGGATGGTTATTTTCAAGTGTCTCTCAACTGGAAGAGACCGAGGTGCAAAACCAGATGCTGCCTATAATCCTTGCTCCCCTATTTCAACTTCTTGTCACACTGGTAGTGAAAAATTTTCTGTGCAGAGGCAGGCCCAAGAAACAGTGGAAGGCTAGAAGCCTTCCAAGCAAGGAACTTCATTACTCAAGAGCATAGCAAGTTGAATTGTTCTGGATTTCCTGATGGCTGAGTCACACTGAAATGTGTTTCTTCTCACGAGTTCTGAGATTCTTACGTGTTCTGTTGTCAATGAACAGTGCTGCAAACAAGTAAATACAATTATAAAAGCTGCGGTTTCTCTTGATGCCCTTACTGCAACTCCAGACTTGCTGTAGCAATCTTGATTCTGAAAGTTTAGTTATGGTGAAAGAAAGTATGGAAGTCAAGACTGAAATTTTAAAGTATTTGGAATCTGCTGCAGTTGAGTCAGGGAGTATCATTCATGTACTGAAATGTGCAAAAAAGAAAAGGTTTAAACACCCACCCACACACTGTCCCCCAGAATTAGTGTCATATGCTGCTAGAAGTTCTTTGGGAATACGAGGCTGTCTTTTACGTTTGAAACTAGGTCACGGAACTTTAAGGTTGAGTGTAAATACCGCCCTACACCTTGAACATGCGTTTTGCTAATTTTTGCTAATTCTCTAGAGCTACCCAATAGGAACCACAAGACCTTTAAGAGGATAAACAGTAACTCTAAATATTTCTTCAGTCAGATGCTAGAACAGCATGATGAAAACTCTTAAATACATGGAAACATTGGAAATTTAGGTTGGCAAAACTAAGCAAAAAGCTTCTATTTATGTAAGACTTGGTTTTTAGAGAAACAGATGGCTTATCTTCCTACTTCAAATGATGACTTGGTTGCATAGCATGTTACATTTTTTTGTTGCTGCTAATATTAGTATTCCTAAAGTACTTAAGGATTAAAGTGAAAAAGAAAAATGGATGTAAATTACAGATTTGCCTTTAGTAGCTCTTGCCAAGATAGAAGTAAAATTCTGTTAATCAAATAAATGTTTTCCTTTTATGATTTAGCTATAAAAATATTTCTAGTAAATGGTATCTCCAAAATAAGGCCGCGCGTAAAGCCCACTGCTTTAGTTCTGGAGCAATGCTCTGGTTCAACACTCTACAGCAGTTTAAGTTACTAGATTATTTAAGTGTCGGTGTGTGAGAAATGTCAGCATCAAAATATTTTGCAGTTATTGATTATAGACCAAGACTAGTTTAGGTAGTAAAAAGTAATTATTCAAAGTATAACTTACAGATGCATTCTGGCAACCACAACTGATTGTAGTGAAGTAAGCCTAACTTGGATTGCTACGTGTTTCATACCATGCTTTGTAATGTGGTCTGCAGAAATTCTTAGTAGACCAACAGCACTATTTTTACATCTAACTTGGTTTTAAACAGAGTTAGTCTAATATAAAATCCATCATTGTCAAGAAAGTTTCTACTGAATACTGCATTTTCATTGTAACTTAAGGAGATGGTTAAATACTCTTTGTTTTATTTTATATAAAGGCATGGTAGAGCTTGTCCCTGCTTCAGATACACTTAGGAAAATTCAAGTGGAATATGGAGTGACAGGTTCTTTTAAAGACAAGCCTCTGGCAGAATGGTTGCGAAAGTATAATCCTACAGAGGAGGAATATGAAAAGGTAACTTTTCATTGTTCTTTTCTTGAAGATTTTTCAAAAAGGATAAATACCATCTTGAAATTCTCATTCCAGATCTTACGTTGAATTTTTTGTTTTATATCTTTGGGAAAATGAATTTTTTCCTACGTTTCAAAAACAGCAAATTAAAATCTCTTATATAACTAAGAAGCCAGATGGATTCTCAAGATTCACATCATTAGTTTTTATTGAATATAGAAAAAGTGTACTTCAAATTTTAAGATAGGGAAGAATGGCTGCTCTTAATTGTGATACAGAAGCAGTGGCCTCTTCTCATACAAGCACGTGAGATTCAAAAAAAGAAAATATTTTCTTTTGGCTAATACACTGGTACAAAACATTGGAAAAATAAGTCTTGTACCCGTTACTTTTCTCTGCCAAAATATTTGTTTCTTTTTGTGATTTGTCTTCAATGCCTCTTTTATCTTTCATTTATTTAAAAAACCAACCATTTTTGCTGGAAAGTGTGAGATCTCAAGATATTCACAAATACCTGTTACAAAACACTGTTTTGAAAAAAAGCAAATTTTAGGGCCTGTCTTGTCTGACTTGGATTTTACCCTTGTCAAGATTGACTGTTGAATGCATGAATACTGTTTTCCCACTGATATTTGATCTCAATTCACTTTTTTCTCTCCCTCCTAGGCTTCAGAAAACTTCATTTACTCTTGTGCAGGATGCTGTGTAGCTACTTATGTATTGGGAATTTGTGACCGCCACAATGATAACATAATGCTCCGAAACACAGGGCATATGTTTCACATTGACTTTGGAAAATTTTTGGGTCATGCGCAAATGTTTGGTAGCTTTAAAAGGTATTTTCTGTAGCTAAGCAATGTAGAGAATGAAGTTATTTTTTTCAGTATAATTTTATAAGCATTATAGTTCTAAGCATTAGCCTTTAAATTCCTGTTCTCTGCTCTTCTCATTAGGAAGCCAGTGTCTTCCAGTTTGACCACAGTGTTCCCAGAATGCATTCAAACGTAGCTGTCTAGAATTAATTTTGAAAAGGCTCCAGTTTCCTATTTCCATATTCTGATCTCTGTAACTGTTTTAAGTCAAAGCACATAGGCACAGCTTTCAAACAAAATTACTGTTCTAGCTACTGGTAGACTGAAGTAAGAAATTTGGTCTCCTAAACATCACTTAACTTCAGGGCTTCCAAACCACATTTATTCCTTAAGAGCTTTGTGCTATACGCACTTGGCAAATCTCAATGGGAATTTCTTTACGATAGTTATGAATGACAAGTATTTTGGTAAAGGAATAATTTTGTATTGATATATTGGAACTTGAACACAAATCTGGGTGTCATACTTTTCCAGGAATATTGGATAAAACTGTAGCTTCACCTGTTTAGGTATATTCGTGCAATTGCATATTGCATACTTGCTAGGTAAACTTTATCAATGAATGAGAAATGGAGTGCCAGAACATCTATGGCTTCTGAATAGCTGAGTGTGGAACAAATGAGAACACTGTCTCATAAAACCAGTAATGAATGTCAGCATTACAGAAAAGAGTGAACAGCAAGTTTGTGTTCACTGCCCCTTTGGGTAGGGGAAGAGAATCTATACCCAGGATGGAGGAGTTATGTTTTCGTCAGGTGATAATATAGTTGTTACATTTGTTTTAGCGTGTTATGGCTTCTAGAAATGAAGGATGGAAGGCATCTTAAGGTAACCTGTCCTCCAGGGGTTGCTCCAGGAGATCTGCTCTAGGTCCAGTGCCGTGGGAATGTGCTGGGAATCTGAGATAGCACTAAGCAGCTGAACCCAAACCAAAAAAGTAAAATGGCGATAATGGGTTATTTGATATCATTACCTCGGGGTGGGGAGGGAGGGGAGGAGGAAGCACTTGATGAAGGGAATAGACTTTTATAATTGACTTATGAATTCTGTGCTCTTTGAACAGGGATCGAGCTCCTTTTGTGCTAACATCGGATATGGCTTATGTCATTAATGGTGGTGAAAAACCCACTATTCGCTTTCAGTTGTTTGTGGATCTCTGTTGTCAAGCTTACAATTTGATACGAAAACATGCAAACCTCTTCCTTAACCTACTTTCATTGGTAATAATTTTATCAAATTCAACTGAAACTTGACAGATGTCTCATGTGGGATTATATTAACTGCTGTTCTGCTTATGCTGCAGAAACTCTTAATGCATGCTTTTAAAAGCTAGAAACATCAGAAGTACTTCTTAGGAAGTTTGTAGTTGGGTTTTTCTTTTAAGCTTTTTTTTACTACTTACCTGTTTCCTGATAATTTTAAAACTAAGAGGACAGCATAAATTGCACTACAAAGTGTTTTAACTGCTTTTAACTTAGCAGAAATGGCGAAGGGAATAGCTGCTTATTTTCAATAATTGTTGGCTATTGCTGTTAGCGTTTAGCAAGTTAGTGCAGCTTTAATGGTCTAAGAGCTTTAATAACTTCAGTGTAAAATTATATTGGTTTTCTTGCATTAAGACTGTCAATTCCTGCAGATGCTGTCTTCTGGCTTACCAGAACTAAGTGGGGTTCAGGATTTGAAGTATGTCCAGGATGCTCTCCAGCCCCAAACAACAGATGCAGAAGCTACCATTTTCTTTACAAGGTACTGGACAAGTGAAAACTAGAATATCTACCAGTGTCATCCTCTTAATGGGAGCTTTCTGTCCTGACAAAGTATGCTAAGGATGTTTGCAAATGTGTCTGTAGAAGTTGAACAGTTACACTGTACAATCATAAAATACTGGTTAACCAGTGAACTACATAAAAGTATCAGTTTCATTTAACATAACACTTGTGCTAAAATACTTTGCCTTTAAGAGTAACCTTGTGCAAAAATTTTCTTTGAAATACTGAGAGCATACAATTCTGTTTGACTGTTTGAGACTCCATTTTGAATGTATCCTAAATTACTTAAAAGCTGCATGTATGATGGGAACCTTGTAAGGCGTGTAAAGATCTCTCTTTCAAGCAGTGCCTTTTGCACCCTGGGGAGGGAGGGATGAGCTCTGGTGTAGCAAGTGGAGGGGTGTATATAGTGTACCTGGCTTGTTGCTATGTGTTACAAAATGTGTCTTGTACTTCA
The DNA here is from genome assembly GCA_033124195.1 of Coracias cyanogaster. Taxonomy (NCBI): domain Eukaryota; kingdom Metazoa; phylum Chordata; class Aves; order Coraciiformes; family Coraciidae; genus Coracias; species Coracias cyanogaster. The sequence goes on along the minus strand of JAVSBS010006461.1, from coordinate 3,533 downwards.
TTTTAAATATGTGGGGGAAACTGCAGTAGTATGCATGTAACTTTTTTACCAAGTCTGGAAAGACTTGGAAAGATTTCATTTCTTGGATAACAACGTATTTCAAAGTTTGGATACTGAATCTTCTATTAAATGCTGATATGATGCTACTTATGTACCCCATTGATCGCTTTAAAAACTGTTTCTCTGTTAGTAAGAAACTGGTTTTGTATTTTTTGAGGTTGAAGGCCTATTCATTGACAAAACTACTTTTGCGCATTTTGACATGTGCTTTAGTATTTGATGTTTCTTTCGTAGGTTGATTGAATCCAGTCTGGGAAGTGTTGCCACAAAGTTTAATTTCTTCATTCACAACTTGGCTCAGCTGCGTTTCTCTGGTCTGCCTTCTAATGATGAACCCATCCTCTCATTTTCTGCTAAAACATATTCTCTTAAACAAGATGGCCGAATCAAACAAGTGTCTGTGTTTACATATCAGAAGAGATATAACCCAGATAAGCATTATGTAAGTATGTGGAATCTGTTTCCGCTCAGTGAAGATAGTGTGCGTTTTCTCCCAACAAGACATATTCTCCTCTTGCCCTATGTTCAGTACCTAATCAGATAATTTGTCCAGGGGAAATTTGCCTTGTTTAGCCTTCAGTCGCTAGCTTTGAGGCAGACAGCTAGGCTCCCTTTGACAGAGATTTAGTAAATACAGCTCTAGATACTCCTCTTTCAGTTGGGGACTAAGGTCAGATTTAGGATGAGCTGTAGAGTTTCCTAAAGTCTGTCTGCACTGGCTATAATGAGAGCTCAGAAATCCACACTGATGTCAACACCCAAAACGAAGCCCCACCATGGATTATTTGAAAGTAAGAACAAAATCCATAATTGAAATCTAGGTGGGACTGGGCCTGCTTGCTTTCTTGCTTGCTGGAGAACAACAGGGTTGTATGGGCTCCGGCTGGGACGGAGTTCTCTTTCTTCACAATCCCCCACACAGGGCTGCGTTTTGGGTGTTTCACTAAAACTGTGTTGGTAACACACCGTTGCTTTGGCTGTTGCTGGACAGTGCTTGTGCAGTGTCAAGACTTCCTCTCTTGCTTCCACTTTGCCCCTGCACCCCTTGCAGTGAGTAGGCTGTGGGTGGGGAAGGAGTTGCAAAGGGACGCGGCCGGGACAGCTGGCCCAAACTGGCCAGAGGGATAGTCCATAGCATATAACGTCATGCTCAGCAGTAAAAACTGGAGCTAGAGGAAGAAGGTGGGGGTGGGAAGATGTTCTCTTCCAAGGTGGCTGTTGCTTGGGGACTGGCTGGGGACAAGTCTGCTTGTGGGAGGTGGTGAAAGATTCTTTGCGTCACCTCCCTCCCAAGGACTGTCTTTGTCTCAACCCACGGGTCTTCTTGCCTTTGCTCTTACGCTTTCCCCTGTCCCATTGGTGAGGGGGTGGGAGTGAGCAAGCAGCTGTGTGGGAGCTTAGCTGCTGGCCAGGGTAAAGCAACCACAGGAATGCTAGAGTACAGATTTGGTATTTTTAGCATCGAATAATATTCTTCAAAATGAAGAAACTTCTTGAGAAAGATCTAGAAGGAAACAGAATGGGCAGAAGTAGTGTTAGTAGAGATGATTTAAAAGAATGGGGATTTGAGTCATATTTATGTACTTATTATATAAAATGGCTCCTTCCTGAGTCACCAAGTCAAACACTTTCTGAGTTTGTTCTGACCTTCCATTAAAGTGGTATTTGCTCCTCCTAAGTAAAAGCATCATTTCCTATGTTAATGCACCTACACTCCTAGTCACTTAGGAGAGGCATCAAGCATTACAGTTTGCCTTCAGCGCTTCCATAGACCTGGGTTACACTTTAAGACTTGCATTAATATTCGCATTCCTATGCAGATGCACAAACAGCTTCAATTTACTTAATTTTTACTTTTCTACTGCTGTTTGCTGGCCTAGGATAGTCAGCTCAAGCTATGTCTTTCTTAAGTTGCTTTAAAAGTGAGCTATATTGATATATGCAAACGTACATCTTTTTTCAAGTGTTATTTGCTGTAAATGTCTTCATCTGGTAAGACACCAGCTAGGGAAGGTAGAATAATGCCAGAAGTGAAGAGGAGCTTTGTACCGAATCACTGTATTATGAATATATTTGAGCACTCCTGGTTTAAGCCAAAACGGCCTCTCATCTTCCAGGAAACTGTTAAGATGATGTAGTCTCCTGTCTAGAATTTTAAACCTCTTCCCAGCTGCACATTTTTCAACATATACATTTAACTCACCTGCTCATAAAATGAGTCCACTGAATCAAATTTTCTGTGCGGTTTCTCTACCTCCGTTTCCCTCTCATAATAATGTGAATAACTGTATCCTGGGCATGTACCCTCAGTACTTTTTAAAAATCCTTTCATATAATGCAGTACACTTGTATCTGCCCACCAAATGATCGCTTTAAAAGTGGAAGCCGTCAGAATCTTGAGAGAGTTAGATTGAGAAAAATAGGCATTACTTTATTCCATATCCACACCTAAATAGCTTTGTGGTAGTTCTGGCCCCACAGATTCATGTCTAGATAAAATCCTGCACTGATGTGTTAAAATTCTGTGCACTTGCTATACAGTATGAACTACAGTGAGGCTTAAAAGGGAGAATGCAGACAGCTCAGCCCTAACTACCCTTATCCCCCTGCCAGATGTGGATCTACATTATGGGAGGATCATGTGATGTTACTTAGCATTTAGGGCTATTTATGATTCTAACTCTACTGTAAAATGCAAACGCTGTTACTGGGATATGTATGCACGAGAAGGATTACCGTAGTAGAAAGAGTTAGTTGCTAAGAAAATTTTATGAAGTCAGTTCTCCAGTATTGTCGCTGCTTTTACCTTTGGCTTTTTTGTGTGTATTTTGGACAGATCTACGTAGTGAGAGTTTTGAGAGAAGGGCAAGTTGAGCCAACATTTGTCTTCCGAACATTTGATGAGTTCCAGGAGCTCCACAACAAACTTGGCATTCTCTTTCCTCTTTGGAAGTTACCCGGGTATGTTTCTAACTCATCACTATTACAACAGAAGCAACAAAACTGCTCCCAGCTGGGTGGAGGAATAAATAGTTTGAAATGGAGACAGAGCTGCTAGGGGGCAAACCAGACCTCAGAGTTAGCGCTTAAGGGAGAAAGCTGTTGTCTCTGAATTTTGAGGAGAGCCAGAGGAGCAACTCAGTGTCTTTAGTCTGTATGTCGTATCGCCTATAATAATAACCTATAAATATTTTCTTGTATTTCTATGTCATTACCTCATAGCATGCTGTGTTTCCATTCATGATAGACATAAAAAAATGGAAGTCAGCACTTCTGGATGGGAATGACGATGAAATCTAACTATACCTACTCCAGAGAAATTAACTGAAAACTCTATCTTGCTCTTACCTTGTAGCTTTCCTAATAAGATGGTTCTGGGAAGAACACATATAAAAGATGTAGCAGCTAAAAGGAAAGTAGAGCTCAACAGCTACATTCAGAGTCTGATGAACAGTTCTTCTGAGGTGGCAGAA
>JAVSBS010006460.1:7663-31021 GCA_033124195.1 Coracias cyanogaster | reverse complement strand
CCCAGAGGCAGGACCTTGCACTTTGACTTGCTGAACCTCATGCAGTTTGCATTGGCCCATTTCTCAAGCCTGTCAAGATTCCTCTGGATGGTCTCCCTTCCCTCAAGTGAGTCCACCACACAGCTTAGTGTCATCAGCAAACTTGCTGAGGGTGCACTCAAGGCCACTGTCTATGTCGCTGACAAAGATGTTAAACAGCACCAGACCCAGAACAGACCCCTGAGGAACTCTGCTTGTCACTGGTCTCCACCTGGACTCAAGCTGTTGATCACAACTCTTTGAGTGAGACCTTCTAGCCAGTTCCTTATCCACTGAGTGGTCCATCCATCAGGTCCACATCTCTCCATCTTAGAGACAAGGCTGTCATGTGGGACAGTGTCAAATGCCTTGCACAAGTCTAGGTAGATTACATCAGTTGCTCTTCCTATATCTACCAGAGCTGTAACTCTGTCATAGAAGGCCATGAAATTAGTCATAATTTAAGGTTACAGTTCTATTTGGAGTTATTGCCCAAATGAGTGATAGGCTTAGGACTGTATTTACTTAGTGCTTGGATAGGAGTGAAGTTACCTCTCTACCGGGTGCTAAAAATGCCTAAAGTAACTAACTTACCCTTGGATGTTTGTACTAGACAGGTCTAAACTAGGCAAGTCTGCCTTTCATTAAAGCAATCCCAAAAGGCTGTTTCATCACACTAGACTTGGAATGACTGGTCTTTACCTGTTTTTCAATGATGTGACATAAGTTTCTTAGCTTCTGAGAGCTAACACCTGTAAATCCTACCTGGCAACTGCCCCACCCTAGTTAGGGAACCTTTGGAAGGAGCAGTTGCTTTACTACTTTGTCCAAGCAGATTGTATAATCTGTATTTGTATTTGGGTACCACAGTGCAAGAAAGACACTGAGGTGCTGGAGCAGGTCCAAAGAAGAACAATGAAGCTCGTGAAGAGTCTTGAGAATAAGTCTTATGAGGAGTGGCTGAGGGAACAGGGATTGTTTAGTCTGAAGAAAAGGAGGCTGAGGGGACACCTTCTCACTCTCTACAACTACCTGAAAGGAAGTTGCAGAGACGTGGGTGTTGGTCTCTTCTCACAAGTCACAACTGATAGGGCAAGAGGAAATGGCCTCAAGTTCTTTCAGGGGAGGTTTAGGTTAGACATTAGGAAAAACTTCTACGCTGAAAGGATTATAAAAAACAGGAACAGGCTGCTCAGGGCAGTGGTTGAATCACCATCCCTGTATGTATTTAAAAGCCATCTAGATAGGGGGCTCAAGGATATGGTGTAGAAGTGGCCTAGTAGAGATGGATAACAGTTGGACTTGATTATTGTAAAGGTCTTTTCCAACCATAATAATTCTTTGATAAAATATAGATAAGAAATTAATATTATATTTTTTAATCATAATTGCATGGATATAATTAAAATTGTATGAGATGCATTTCTACAAAGATTTTTTTTTTTTTTCCAGATAATTACTCTTAGAATACAACCAGCATTGTATTAGATGTCAGCAACTGGGGAGACTGGGAGCCAATGGTCAACTGCTGGGCAGACTGAGTGTATGAGCCAAGCTGCTGGAGGATTCACCTTGTACATATATATACACACATATGCATGTATATATATTCTCACTAATGGACTTCCATCCTGTCCAGATGGAGAGGGGAGTAGGGTGAGGCTGTTGGCACATTCTGTGTTCATGTGAGTGCTCTGTGTGCTGTGTATATATATCTATATATACACATGGGGTATATGTGTGTGCATGCCTACTGGGAATACATCTTCAGCCTTGCTACTGGTTGGAACTGGGGACATGGAGCTGCATCAACCTCACTCTCACTTGGGCTGTCAGGTCCAGCATGATATATTTATCTATCTCTAAGCTAAAAGATCTGTTCTAAGGAGTTACTTTTTCCCTCTAAACAAATATGGCAGTGCAGCTCATGCTCACTGGTCTGTAGTCATTTTATGTCCAGTTACAGTAGATCTTCCTCTGAGCCCTATATAGTAAAGAATAATAATTATTGTTATATGCTCAGATTGGTTTGGGTTTTGTTTTGGAATTTTTTGTTTTTGGCTCAAAGTGCGTAAACCACAGCCCAGAAATATATTTCAGATATGATACTGAATACAGATGTGCTATTGTCTAGGACATATTGTAAGGGCATCTGTTGGTGTTTGAGAGTGAAGCAAAAGATGGAATAGCTTGTTTCTGGGGAATAATTCAAAGCTTGTGTGATGTCAACCTTACAGAATGTACAAAACTGAAAATGGAATGAACTTTCCTCAGAACTGCACCAGGCTTCAGAGCAGCTCACCTGAGAAGGGGCTTGGAAAATGAAGCATGAGTAATCTCAAGCAAGAGGCATGGGAGGAAAATCACACAGGTAATTCAGTGGGCAAAATGTAGATATTGCCTAAATGAGAAAAGTTAAAACACCTCAAGGCAATGAGGTAAAACCAGTATTTGATGTCCTGTGCACCAGATAAAGGACAGCTCACCTCCTAGATCAGATCTAGAGAAATCTGAGCTCCAGCCCCTTTTTACTTACTCTGTTACGTGGATGTTACTCCTCTCCTGAATTATATCAGCAGCTGTGGTGATTCATCTCACCTGTCCTGGACAACTGTCATGAGCTATATTCTCCTTGCAGGTAACTATCTTCTCCTGTTGAGAGGGTCTTGACAATGTGGGTAGAATTTGTCAACTAAATTTTAGGCAGTTCTGTTTAAGTAAGTGAGATGAATCCCATCTCTTTGCATTTAAACTTGCTACCTAGCAAGTTTTGTCATTGCCTGACAAAACAAGAAAAATTGAAAAATTCAGTGAACAACCTTTCTTTCTTGCTTGTGTATTTGCTTACTCACTCACCCTCTGCACTCCTAACTGAAGTGCCTGGGGGCTTAAATTTAGGTGGCATGCACCCCCTTCCCAGTTGCCTGAAACCAGCCAGTCACAATTCTGACAGTTTTATTAAGCAAGACAGCTACCTGTTGCACTTCTGCAATCTTCAATAATCCCTCAATTGGGATTATTTGGTCTGAGGATAAAGCTATGCTTATTGAGCTTAATTTCACATTACTCGGGGGTAAAACACCCAAAAGATATTTAAAATACTGTTCTCTGAAAATAATTGTTTCTTTGTGTTCAGTGAGAAAGCAGCTTACGCAGCTAGCTAGAGTGAGGCTTGTACATTGCAAATATCAAAATACTGACAGGCAAATTCCATCATTAAAGATGAAGGTAAAAACCCAAGTGCTAATATGTTTGTACTGAGCATGGAGACTGAAGACAGGCGCCTTGCAGCTTCCACAATATTTATAAAGTCCTTCAAGAGAAATTATTGTTGATTTTAATGTCTAATCTATTACATAAATGTGAAGTGTTATCTGCAATGTAATCAATCTTTGGTAACTAGCAGAAAATTTAACCCTCCCCAAAATTGTGTAAGGAATAACAAATGTCTCTGGAATAAAAATGGCTCTTTTTAATCTGAAGAATTCATACCTCACACCATCTTTACTGATTTCAAAGCTAGCACTCCCAAGAGGAGGGTTCCTATCACAGCTCTTCATCATCCATATCACAGGCAATGAACCGGGCCAGTTTCAGAGAAGAAGAAACTCCAGAATCTGCTAGGTTTGTCACTTCAGCCTTCCTACTGACATAAATGCAAGGATCAAAACAGTTCTCAAGCCCTTCTGAGGTTTATTTGGTATGAATTAAAAGGTAGCTGTCTTACATGATGGATAAATCAATTAGGTCTGCAGTTGCATGGAGAATCATTAAAATGAATTAATAAATGGAAGGAAGGAAAGGGAGGAAGGGAGGAAGGGAGGAATGGAGGAGGGGAGAGAGGGAGGGAGGGAGGGAGGGAGGAAGGAAGGACATCTCTACGGGAACGGCAGTTGAATCCATTTGATACATTGAAAATTTGCTAGAACATGGACAACTGAGGCAGTGTGGTTTATTTTAGGGAGAGCATTACCACAATCTAGTCTTTGCTTGACTTTATTGACAAATCCTCGGAATGGGGCTCAGCTGATTAAACACAGATAGGTAATTACATGAGATTTTGTGGTCATACATGCCAACTGTTTCCAGATGCTGCTTCAAAGGAGCATGATAGAAGGTTTTCCAGAGATGCTGTGTCACATCTCTCAGCTCTGTGACTGCAAATGGATTACACATAGACATCTAAAATGGTACTGGGCACCTACACTTAGTGAAATTACGTCCACATGTTTTAAGTATAATGAAAGATTGAAGCACAGCTTGCATAAAGACACCTAGAGTGAAGGTATGTAAATTTAGGTGTAGAAATTCTGAATTTCATCCTCCTGTTCTGAGTCAGATGAAATGAATCTTATGACTGAGTGTTTTCAAGTGCATACTGGAAGACTTTGTGCAAGGAGGATTTCTACAGGCTCAAACTGTTTTGCAAAAAAGGAGCTGAAAAAATTAAATGGCCTATCGTATTTGATGAATAACAGAAGATAAAATAGTCTTTCCTGAATAAAAATGTAAATGAGTAATAACTAGTTCACCTAGTGTTATCTCCGTTGATTGCATGCTACAGGGTACCAATGGAGCAAGAGAATTCTTCCACCACTGTGAAAAATTTTTTCCGTGTTGGTTTCACTGAAAGTGCCATGCTGCAGTATATTCTCTTCACAACTTTCTTCATAATCTACTTAATTGCTTGGCTTGGAAATGTCACCATCATCACCACAGTAATCACAGATCAACAGCTGCGCAAGCCTATGTACTTTTTGTTGGGAAACTTAGCCTTCATAGACCTCAGTGAATCGTCAGTGACTCTGCTCAAGATGCTATGGGACCTCCTGTCTGAGATTAAGACCATTAGTTTTTGGGGATGCATTACACAGATGTTTTTCTTCCATTTCACAGGAGGTGCTGTGTCCATCCTCCTCATAGCGATGGCTCTGGATTGGTATGTGGCTCTCTATAAACCTTTGCATTATCTAAACATTATGAATTACAATGTTCTCCTTGGGCTGGTAGCAGGAGCATGGCTAGCGGGGTTTATTCATTCTATTGTGCAAGTCATTCAGTTGCCATTCTGTGGACCAAATTTTCTAGACAATTTCTACTGTGATGTCCCACAGGTAATCAAAATGGCCTGTACAGATATCTATGTGGTTGAGCTACTCATGATGTCCAATAGTGGGCCGTTTACAATCCTCATCTTCATTGCCCTGATTGTGTCGTATGCTGTCATCCTGGTCAAAATCAGGACACATATCACAGATGGGAAGCACAAAGCCTTTTCCACTTGTGGAGCTCAGGTTGCAGCAGTGAGCATCCATTTTGTACCCCGAATCTTCATCTATGCACATCCATTCCAAAAGCCTGTGGTGGACAAAGCCATCTCCTCTCTTTATACAGTCATCATTCCAATGCTTAATCCCATAATCTATACACTGAGGAACATGGAGATGAAGAATGCCATTAACAGATTAGTAAACGACTTTTTCAGAGTGAGAAATTCACAGCAGTTCTTCCTTTCTTAGGTGGTTATTTTCTTTTACAGAGAAATGTAAAAAAAAAAAAAAGGCATATGCTATCAACTTAATAATAGACTTTTACTTTTGGCAAAGAAGGAAATTTAAATAATAATTAGCATGTGACTAAAATGTCGATGCTGTATCTCAAGGACATAAATACTTGAGAACAAAAGTGGTCACTGACTAATAAAACAGTGAACGTGCATTATAAAGAAAATCAACAGCAATAGCAACAACAAAAAAGGCACTTTTTTCTGTTATAGTAGCTGACACTACTAAGGGTTCAGTTAATGTCCATGTTTCTGTTTTCTAAAATATTCTGGGCAAATTATGTATGGATGTTTCTGGTTTTCATGTGGAATATTCATGACTGGGTGAAAAAATGCAGAACATACAACTTCATGGTATACATGGAAATATTTTTTATTGTTTCCTAAAAGAGAATGTAATTATAAATTCTATTCAAAATGTTCTTCATTTTCTTACAAGAAATACTGTTTAATCAGATATATTCATTGCAATGAAATACTGATGATTTATGATTATCACAATAAAGAAGTATTCCAGGGAATCAAGCAGCAGTGAATAGAGAGCAAATCCACTGCACAAGAATAAAAGTCTTATTCAGTTAACTTCCAGGTGTTTAATTTCTTGGTTGATGCAAACATAGCCCAATTTGGAGACATAAAGGATCATCACTGACTTACTCAGAATTCAGCATTCCTCACCGAGTATATGGAGATATGGGCATGCTATTCTTGCAATTTTGTCACCACAAGCATATTTTTAAGATAAATGGGTTAGATATGAAGTAGTAGGTAAGCCAAGAAAGCTTTTTGAATTTTACTGAGACAATTCTTCTTAAGGCACTCCCTCCCTCCCTCTTTTCCTCCCTCCCTTCCTGGCTCCCTTGCTCCCTTCCTCCCTTACTTCAATATTTCTACTGAATTTCAATTTACTAATAAAATACAAAAATGTGATTATTGCTTCAACACACAAAATTATTCTCCAGAATTAAGACTGCAGGCATGTATTGGGTGTAGTTGGGATGAAGTTAACTTTCTTCATAGTATACCCTGAGGTGCTGTGTTTTAGACTGGTGACAAAAACTTCATTCCTAACACAGCTGTGTCATAACTACTGCAGGACAGTGCTTACACATTGTCAAGGCTTTATCTGTTTCTCACGCTGCCCCCGCCTCCCCCCAACCCCCCTCCCATAACAAGGAGCCTTGAGGTGGACAAGAGGCTGGGAAGAGACACAGCAGACACAGCCAAGACCTCTTACCCAAAAGCCAAGTACAAGGCCCTGCACCTGCGTTGGAACAATCCTCATTATCAACACAGACTGGGGAATGATGTGGTAGAGAGCAGCCCCATGGAAAAAGACTTGGGGGTACTGGTGGGCAAAAAGCTGGACAAGAGCCAACAGTGAGCATTTGCAGCTCAGAAGGCAAATCATACCCTGGTTGCATCAAAAGAAGCATAGCCAGTAGATTGAGAGAGGTGATTCTGCCCCTCTACCCTGCTCTGGTGAGACCCCGCCTGGAGTATTGCGTCCAGCTCTGGAGCACCCAGCACAAGAAGAACATGGAATGTGTCCAGAGGAGGGCCACAAAAATTATCAGAGAGCTGGAGCACCTCCCCTATGAGGACAAGCTGAGAGAGTTAGGGTTGTTAGCCTGGAGAAGAGAAGGCTTCAAGGAGACCTTATAGCAGCCTTCCAGTAGATGAAGGGGGCTTACAAGAAAGCTAGGGAGGGACTGTTTACAAGGGCATGTAGTGATAGGATGAGGGGCAATGGTTTTAAACTAGAGAAGGGTAGATTTAGATTAGACATTAGGAAGAAGTTCTTTACTATGAGGGTGGTAGAACACTGGAACAGTTTGCCCAGAGAGGTGGTGGAGGCCCCATCCCTGGCAATATTCAAGGCCAGGCTTGATGGGGCTCTGAGCAACCTGATCTAGTAAGAGATGTCCCTGCTGACCACAGGAGGGTTGGACTAGATGGCCTTTGAAAGTCCCTTCCAACCCAATGCATTCTGATTCTATGATTCTATGAGTTCATAGGGAAAAAAACACCAGAAGTGACATTCTCAAGAAAATATTCCCTGCAAAGATCAGAAATGTTACATATAACTACTAGAGCTACAAGCTGAAAGCACTGGATATAGCAGATCTTTCACTTATCACTAAACTACTCAAATTTACCCAATGTATGAAGTTCACTGTCAACTAACTTTTCCTGTGCTTAAGTACTTAATTTAAAATTTTTCCTCTAAAAAAAATTATTTTTTAAAACAATGTCTAGAAAAAACTCCCTAACTTACTTCTGAAATTTCTCCATAAGTTTCTTCACCATCTTATCTGTGATCCCTGGACATGTTGCTTCTGCGATATTGATGCTTTTCTCAAGTTCCTCAATTGCTTTCTTCCTGCTGGCATTATTTGTGTCCTGCTGTTTGAGCTGAGTAGCAAACCAAAACAGATATAACTTGTAAAAGTTACCATACGCTTGGGTAATACTTTTGAAGTATTGACTTTTTAAGTCAAGAATTACCTCAGCAAACACAGGGGTGATTATCATTGTTAAACAACTCAGGGTTTTCACAAGATCCTGATCCTAAAAGATAACAAATAAGGATTACATTTACATATTCCTATACAACGTATACAATGAAGGCACCGTACATCAAATGTTACGTGATGTGGAAACAGATGCCTGACGACACATCTGAAACAATGTCATATATAATCAGAAAAACAACTCAGTTTTTCCTCTCAATATTATATGAGTCTTTCAAATTCACATCTGTGAACAGATACTGATCTATTAGTATGTGGTATCTTTTGCACTTAAGGCTGACATGGGCATAGGAAATACCACTAACAAGCAGCATTTCCTGAACTACAAAAAGATGGGTCAGTTCTTATGAAAAGTGAATAATTACGAAGTTTTATCCCTATCCTCCTTAAACTGGCTTCAAAACCAGCACTTGGAAAAAAGAACTCTTCAGATTGTACATACCGTCCCATTCTGGAGCTTCTTTGCATCTGGCTTCTTCCGAACTGTAGTAAAACTCCACTCTGGGTGAGAATTATTTTCTTTGTTACTGGACTCCCTGAAGGAAAAGGACACAATGTACATAATACTACCCACAATATAGTGCTTAGCAAGCATAGGTAACCCAAATACATAATAAATCTATATGGATTAGTTCTGTATTCTTTAAAGAATATTCCTCCTTTCCAAGAAAAAAAAACATGTATTGAAAAATTAACTTTAAACAAACAACTTCAGAGGCTCAATAAATTGAAATATGATGAAAGCAAAACAGAAGACGTTATCTCCCCATAAAGCTTACCTTCTCGCATGGCACCCCATTTCAAAGTTACCTGATATCCAGAAAAGCAAGACTTATGTTGTTCCACAGGCCCTGTGCCAACTTCTTCATACACCTCAACCTTGCTCTGCATTATTTCTAATTAGGATTCATTCTTTTTAGTATAACCACTAGCCTCAGACTCGGAAATACAAAGCACTTAAACAGAACTGAATTTTCAGATAGAGAAAGTTTAAAGAGATAATGAGCGCATAGTCTCACTTATGCTTTAGTCTCTAGGTTCATACAACAGGTTTTCTAGAAAGAAGTCAGTGAAAAACACAGGGAACAAGGAGATGTACACAGGAGTAGTCAATTACACAAAGAAGCTGTAAAAAACCTACTTAATTAACATTATATAAAAAAGAGACTAAACTGAAAATACACTTACGAATCTGAACCGTCGGAATCACTTTCATCACTACTATGTCCCTCTGCTTTCCATCTCTTAAACCTATCAATCAGTTCTGTCAGATATGAAGTCTTCTTGGCATTTTTCATAATGAATTTGTGCTTCAGAAGTTCCTTTGCAGCAGGGCGCTGTAAGAAACACTTTAAATATTTAATGTTATGCTAACATTTCATTATTTTAAATGTTAATAGGGGAGATTTAGTAAGACAACTGACTTCTAGAGCTAACTCATCTAGTATCAGGAAATTAGCGAAACAGGAAGTCAAGAAAAGCTAGTAATCCACATTTACAAGCACTCTAAAAATATGACCCAGTCACATACACACTATACTGCTTATGCTCCTCTGCTAGAAGGTACACACCCAGGAAAATGACTAATCAAAACTCTCCAATGCAACATTTCCTTGTAAGCAGAATTCAGACAGACAGCACAAATTCTGCTGGAGAAAAAGACCTAAGACTGTCTCCTCTGTCAAGGCTTCTCTTCTGACATTATCCTACATTTCACTGCATTTTAAGAAGTTGCCTCTGCCACCATCATTTTTCAGCATTCTCCCTCCTCCTTTCAGTATTCTAAACAAAAGAGGCTAGGATAGAGACACCTATTAAAAAGCACCACCACCATTTTCAGTGGAAAATATAGTCTCTAAAAATTACTTCAATCAACTATGATGCACTACATCAGCAAAGCACTTCACAAGCATAAGAGAGCAGGAAACAAAACCAGAACATCTATATACACATATGTATCTACTCACAAATGTTGGGTCCTTATTCAGACATGCATCAATGAACTCTTTAAAAGGTTTACTGAACTCTCCTAATAAAGTTGGAGGATTGTTTTTCGGAATGAGAAACAGAACCCTCATCGGATGCATATCGGAGTTGGGAGGCTCTCCTTTAGCCAGTTCAATAGCAGTGATTCCCAATGACCAGATGTCAGCCTGAGAAAGGGAAAAGTTACTTTTAGTAGTAAATTAAGGGATATTGTGACAAAGTATTATTTAACAACTGAAAACTTCATGTATACTGCATCTATATAATAAAATTAATTTTGGTCTAAGTAGATAATGCACAAAGATTCCTTTCTAGTAATTGAAGACTAATTTCCAAACAGCTGGCTGACTTAATCCCTCTTTAATGACAAACATCTACATCACTTTTGTTGTACACTGTCACTGTTGAAACACTGTCAGGAAGTTAAACATGCACCTAAATACACATGCTTTTGGAAAACGCTTCAGAAACAGTCTTTTTTTCCCTATATAATGAACTGAAAACTGTCACAGGTTTCCTCTAACTCAGATGTTTAGATAGCAAAACTGCATGCTGATGTTACTGTTGAAAATGTAGATGCACTGAAGTATTCAACCTTGTTTGACATCTCACTCTAAAGAAACAAGGCAGAGAGTTGAATCAAATCCAGAAGTTGATCACTTAATTTCTTTCCGAAGAGAGTGTGTGACAAATTTAGCTAGAAAATTATCAACAACTAGTTAGATCTTAAACACTAAGTTCACAGTGTAAGATTCTGAAGACTAATGGAGTGGTATTTATTTTAGCTAAAGGTAAGTATTATAAACAAATTATGTCTTTGCATCAAAATATCTTATGAACTATACAAATATTTTCTGAGTTAGAGGTTTTTCCCAAGTGAAATATACATTCCTTGCATCTTTTTAGATTAGCTACAATAGCTATTAAGGTCACTAAAGGCGTTTCTCACTAAAAAGTGGCTGGGAATACTTGGCACTGAAGTCATAAATCAAAATAGTTCACAGAGTAAACAAGGGTTACACTTTGCATCTCTCCAATCTTTCCTATTCACAAGAGCTAAAATCTCTGTACTTAATACTAAAGAATTAAACTAGCTCATTGTTTATTACTGAAATATCATAACCAATTGTATATTGGAGCAGAATGCTTTGAAAGAGATGGGGCTTGTAAATTTCTGCCATTATAAAAATGTATGAATTCTTGGTTTATTTTCTGTCATTTTGAAGCAGGGAGAGAAGGACAAAGGTGAAATTCAGTCCACATACCAAAATATATATCTGTACTAGTCTAGAAATTGAAGTGCATCCTGTCCAAAACCCTTCATCTGTCCTACCAAAGGCTTGCATCTTTTCTGCTTTCCCAAGACTTTGAGCATAGAAAGAAAAAAAAGGGGAGTATGTTGCCCTTTCAACACTGCTCTTGAGGAGATATGGAAGGCAGAAGATGAGGTTGCTGGGAGAATGTAAATGAAGGGGTGGTCCAGCTGATTTACACACAGAGAATGCCAAGGAGGGATTATTCTCACTGTGACAGGATGACGCACATTTTCAAAGCAGGGTAGAGCACTTTTCCAAAATACCCTGGGGAGCACATTACAGTTGCACCACTGAGACCCTAGACACGAGAACTACAGCGTACTCCTTATCAGCAAGAACCCTTGTGACATGTAGACAAATTCCCTCGAGTCTGAATGATCCTGGGAAAGACTCCTGGAGTGGAAATATCTTCAGGACATCTCGGATATTCAACAGTCTTCCCTTTATGTGCATATGACAAGTACAGTTACTATCTGAGAAAAATCAGTATGAAATGTTGCTTTGCAAATACCAAGATTTTTACATTTCTTGCTCCTGTGTAAGGTTGCATGTGTAGAAAGTTCAATGCCAGCACTGAAGTACACAGCCCTTCCACTAACCACAACTCTAGGTCATCCTGTGGGTATACACATAGAAGAAGGTGGCACTGTTCTCTCCTTATTTCTAGCAGCAGCTCCCAATCCTCAGAAAAACACGGAAGATATCCACTTTTCTACTGCTAGTTCACAGAGAAACTCTCCTTTGGAATTAGTAATCCATCAACAGGGCCCATGATAAAGAAGCATACAAGGTACCATAATGCTACCCCAGCTACCCATCCTGTAGTTCAAGTTACTTTTTAACTTCACAAGATCAATCACTTGTGCTAAAGTCTTCAGCATTACACAGGTTCTCAGAAATGCCATTAAAGAAATTACATCCAAAGCTATTTATAAAAATCTGAAAAGACAGTAAAATTTCAGCCACCATCTTGGATTTAAATAAGCAGATATAGGGGGTTCTGTACCACCACAGGAAGTTCTGATGGCATTCAAATTCCTGAGAGTTTTATTACTGTTTGAATTAAGTTTGAAACATTGAACTGAAATTAAGGACAAACCAACCCACCTTGAATAAAGAATCCAGGGAGTTTCTCTAAAAGAGTCTTAAAGTGAAAGGATCAATTTGCTTGGTGAGTTTGCACGAGTCTTGCATGCAAGTATAATGACATGCAATTACTGTATAAAAACAACTTAATTGTACTTCTTTTTAATTTTAAGCCCTGTAATTTGAAATCTACTTTTCTTTCTTCCACACAGATAGAGCTAAACCCACTAAAATCAAAGTCATCTCTGTTGGATCTGTGGATAGAAGGAAAAGGTATTCTACTCCCATACTTACTTTGGAATCATACGCTGACTGCTGGATAACTTCAGGGGCCATCCAAAACGGAGTTCCAACAAAGGTATTCCTCTTAATTTGCGTGTCTGTCAGCTGCCCAGCAACTCCAAAATCAGCAAGCTTAACATCACCTTGTTCTGATAACAACACGTTGGCAGCTGCCAAGGGGAAATAATATCTAAATTAGAATACTGCTCTTGTGATTTTTAAGGCTTTAACAAAGAAACATTTAAGATGTTATGCACCTTTTATATCCCTGTGAATTTTCTTCTCTGAGTGTAGGTAATCAAGACCTTTCAGGATTTCCTTCAGCATGGTAGCGATCTGGAACTCATCAAATGGACCAGCACGCAGCTTTGGAGAAAAGATACATTAAAACCATTTTAGTCTTATATCTAATTTTTTGCCTTGTTATTGACTTAAGATTAGGAAGATTCTTTTAAAAGTAAAGAACTAACAGAATTCATGAACTATTCAATGAAGTGCACCACTATTGTATGAGAAAGATATGCCACTGGAATGATCTTCACATCTCCTCTACTGATAATATATTGACAATGCTGTCACTTTAATGTTTACAGTATGCACTCCCCTCAGCATGCAAAACACATGAAAAGTTAAAACTAACTTTCCAAAAAGTTATATAGCTTCCTATAGACAAACACAGTAGACTAAATTTTAATTCACTTAATCTAACATGCAAGAAATTCAGTTTACTTCAAAATAAATAAGTTGAATTTTTAAACCAACAATCAATAAGTGATGCCCTTTTTTTCCTGTTCCAACACTTTTGATTCCGTGTTTGCTTTTGCATCAAGAACATGCTACTTTAAAGCTGCTAGTATGGAATAAATGTAAACTCTGCACATTAGAAAGGTATGTAAATAAAGCAGAAGCAATTAAAGTGAGTGATTGTGCTATTACAAAAAAATACCAACGACACAGCACTGAAACAGAGAACGCCATGATATTATGGTATGGCAAAGTGAGACAACTGAAACAAAACTTAGTTTTATTCTTCTAAAGGCTGAGTGGTTTCAATTGTCACTAGTAAAAGCTAATGCACTATTTTTTGACACCGCACAGGAGACTATCAATTACTCAAAATTGTTAAAGAGTAAGTATCTCACAGCCCCTTTCTCAAAGAGGCTAAGTTCCAGAGCTACAAACTACTACATGCTACATGTAACTACTATGCTTTTGCATTTACATAGCTGGGTTGATGTGAATTCATAAAGAAGCTTAAATGGATCTGTGAAATTAAGCACACACTTCAACTCTTGCAGACAGGACCACTGCTAGCAAATAGATAATTAACACCATTCTAAAATACCGAAGACATGGTATTTTTCCTTTAGAATGACACAAAGACTGAGTTGTATGATCTTACAGGAAAGGGTGGGTCTCTCAGCTTTACAGCTGAGGCAGAGCTGTACTGAAAGCATGGTTAAACCACATCCACACACAGTGGACTGTGCTCTTGTACTCTCTGAGCTACATCCTTCATGAATGCTACACTATCTTAAGTAAAAGACGCTTTCATGATTAACTGAAAATACCTGAAAATAGAAAACGCAATATTTTTTTAACCAGTTAAAATTAACTGTACTCTGTGGACACCTATTTCATTCATTCCTAAGACCCAATCCCAAAGGCAACATTTTTTACATGAGTGTAATGAATTCTACTGGGAGGAGGGGACAGACAACCCAAATGCCAAAAGCCCACCACATATGGCAAAAACAGTACTTCTCATACAAAAAAAAAAAAAAAAAAAAAAAAAAAAGAAATTGGGTTAGATTTGACTGACAACAAATGGAAACTTCCTAATGCTTAAAGACAAACAGTAAAAGCAAACAAAAAAAACCCCACATCAATTCAATATAACAGAACTATAATTCAAATTTGCTTTTTGGAGTATGACAGTGTAGCAGTGATATAATATTAGCTGTCTCCAGGGACTAGATTTACAAAGAGACAGGAAAGCACAATGAAACAAGGTTCACTAGTACTTATAATGAAAAAAAACCACAACAAAACAAACATATACTTACAAGATCCAAAGCTGACCCTCCACCCAGATATTCCATTATTATCCACAGTTTTGTGCCCTGTAAAGGAAGGCATGAGTTGTTAAAAGTCCAAGGCTGCTGTAAAAAAATTACATATTTCAAAAGACTACCAGCATACTGTTAGGAGAATGCAAACATAGTCCCATTAATGACCAAGTTACATGTAATTACTTCTTGTGCAATGATCACACAGATCCTGTGCAAGATGTCTAAATATCAATTCAAGCTTGACTCCAGTATTTAAAAAAAAAGCAACAGACACCCCCCACCATCACTCCCCCACCACTGATCATTTTCTGCTCACTGATATCTACAATGACTCCACCTAAAGGAATGGAACTTAAAACAAACGGCCACCCGTCACTAAGTTTATACTAAGTGTTTTAACCTAAGGCTGTAGTTCTTGCAGAAGACTGTCTTTGCATTACAAATATTAATTCCAGCCATTTGCAATACAGAAGCATTGCAATTTTAACAGGAAACTTTCTTACAACATTACCACACCACTCACCTGAGGAAAATACTCAGAACTTACAATTACTTTTGAGCAGAAGAGTGAGTGTGAATACTCTTCAAAGACAACAGAAATTTAAAGCCTAATGGAGGCAGCTGCCAGGCGCCTCTTCACCTATGTGGTAACTGTGCAAGCTTCTAACATGCCCAGAAGCTCCAACTTCAGCTCCCAGGTCCAGCAAAGAGTACAAACTGACTGCCCTTCAATATGCTTATACATAAGGACTTACATCCTACTACAAAACATGCCTGCTACCAGAGGTGTAGCTCAAATTTGAGATACAAAGCAGCACTACAACCAGCCAGGAGAAACTGCACTGCCAGACCTGGAACCCTACCAAAACGTTCAGATTTACAAAGTTTTTAGATCCGAGGTTTGAAATCTGCCATTAAAAGGTCAAAAATAAGAGCAACATAGTTCAACAAAAAGCATGACTCAAGACATCTATTTTAGGATTATTTTTAAAAATTATTTCTAGTAATACTACAAAGCTCAGGTACTCCTTCACTCTATGCTATTTGAATCTCAAACCCTGTGAACTCATGAGCTTCTGCGCTTTTTGTGGAGATGTCTCAACTACTAGACTATTAGAACCAATAAATTATTCTAACACTGATTTCTAGATGCTGACTTTGCCCTTGGTACATAGACGGCTGGTTCATATAAACAAAATCAGAAGGATTGAATATCAGGTCTGCAGAACGTACGTTTCAAAACGGGGATATGCTATTTGCTTGCCAGAGCCTCCTCATATTTCAAAAGAAACCCAAATATTAGTATATGGGTCACTACTTGAAGAGATTCTGTGAATGAAAACATGTCTTTATTTTAAATAAAAACCAGTTATTAAAAATACTCAACTGAACCAGACCTGGTGAAGTACCACACATACTGTTTAAAGCTCCACCAAGTATTTACTATTGTCTAGCTCCTTACAACAGAGCACAAGCTTACGGCAGAAGTACTTTTTAAAGCCTTTGGCATCCTACACTGTAAGCTTTCCCACCCTATTGCCTCACTAGTGACAGAAATCCCAAGAAAACTCAGCAAGCAAACAGAGGTGCAGTTTCTGAAAGTACCACATCCAATTATCTTAACAAAGCCTGCTCTATTGGGTTTATACTGAATTTTAAAACCACACCATTTATGAGAGTATATTCCAATATTATGAGATCAGTAGGGAAGAGCTGGCTAATTTTAGCAGATTTTATAAAGCTTAACTTTGTCAGCTGAGAAGACCTGCAAAGAACTTCAGTTTAAGGCAAACATTGTGGTTACAAGACATGTTTGGAGGATTTGACTATTACTTGAAAACAGTATAGGGTGAGAATGAGTAAGTGCTGTGTTTCTGAAGTATCTAAAAGAAACTGCCACCATCCACTGTACCCGGGTGTGGATATTTTCTAGCCAGGCATAACAATCTTTTTCCTATTTTAGGTCAGCCAAGTATAAATAGACAATGTAGAACAAACAGCGTCTTTAGATTGTGTCAAAGCTTTGCTGCACAAAGTGCCGTACAACTTTGATGAAAGTCTCTGGATGCTCTAGGAGTCCTCCATGGTCAAATCTGAAACATTGAGAGTACCTCCAGGCTTGTTTTCATTGCAAAGAAAAGAGCAAGCCCAGGTAGCTGGAATAGTACAAGGATACATTTTTAAACTCCTTGGCTAGAT
This sequence comes from Coracias cyanogaster, assembly GCA_033124195.1. Taxonomy (NCBI): domain Eukaryota; kingdom Metazoa; phylum Chordata; class Aves; order Coraciiformes; family Coraciidae; genus Coracias; species Coracias cyanogaster. The sequence continues at coordinate 13,965 of JAVSBS010006460.1, read as the reverse complement.
GGTACAAATGGGGAAAACAATCATGAAATTTCAGTCACTAAGAGATCTATCTCTAGGAGATCAGATGCAAGGCACAATTCAAGTATTTTATCAAGCTTCACAAATCTACGTCACCAAAACATGCCAGAACTAGGGTAACTTTCAATACCTTTGATTTTTCTTCCCTGAGCTGCTAAGGCAGTAATACATTTTGAGAGGCCATTAGGCTTGAGGAAAACATTCATTTTAGCTATCTAAAGTAACTTACACTGCTGCATCACTACACACTATCACTTTCAAGTGTACCCTCCACAACCAATGTTTTATTTATTAAGGTGCAATGTTAATTGCAATCAAAGTGCAATATTGGATGGAGACAAATTTAGATCCTGACCTTCCACAAATATGAACATCTAGGTCAGGATGTAAGTTACCTTATAGCTATAAAAGTTGCATTAATACAGCTGTAAGCTTGCAGAATTCTACAGGCATCTGTGAAAGACAATCTAAAGGTAAAACATTTTATTACCATACACAAATGTGTTTATTATGGTGCATTCTGTCTATATATATATACACATACATATATATATGCTTGTACATCACCTACTAGCATATACACCACCTACCAGCACGTTTAGAAAACACTACTCATCTTGCCAGATAACCAAGGAAAATTTAAGAAAAAAATTACAATACCTAAGATACAACCTTAACTCATTCAAACTCCAAAACTCAAGAGACACAGGTATACCGAATTACAGAGACATGGAGGTTTGCACCTTTTAATGTCACAGTAACTTAAAATTGCCATCAGCTTTATCCTGAGAACCTCAAGGAAGGGACCTTGCCATGCTGTACAAGTGATAACATTTTTAGAGTAAAATATCTTATAAACAGACAAACTACATTGCATTGCTCGGTAAAAATATTAAGGGACTGTCCTTATTTTTAAAATCACATTTGCAAGTCAGATGTACAAGCTATAGCTAATGAGCAGCTAGGCTGCAGAACATAAGAGCATCTTTCATGGCATCAGCTGAGCCGACTAAGTTACAAATTAGTAAGTCAAGTAATTGAAATAAAGACACTCTTCCCCTCCCCCTCTGTCAGCAGCAGGAGCATCTGGAATGGTCTGTATGTGGCTGGGAAGCCCCAGGCTCTGGGAGGCTGGGCCACTCCATCCCTAGGAAACTGTGAAGCTCCAGAACATGCACTGTTCTACATACATATGTGTGTACATACGTACAGCGTACAAAAATAAAATCTCTCATCTGAAATGCCAGCTGTTAGAAAATGCTCACAGTTAACTTCTCTTGTGTTTTCATCATAAATGACTTTTAATTATCAAACATGCTGTATCACTGGAGGAAAAACTGAAACTCACTACAAATTGATGACAAGAACAAATCTGCTTATTCAAAGCTTACTTAGAATTAGTTAAAAAACTAACAATAAGTTATATCAGAAGATGTTCCATTACAGCTCAATTGGACAAACTGAGGGACACATGAAAAACCTGAAGCCAACTCATGGTCTCAGCTACAGTTTCTTAAAAGTAAATACTATCAAATTTAAAGATTTAAGCCAGATCTAGATTACTCAACTAAGAAATATCTGTAAGTATAGGCAACCTGGATGCCTTTGCACTGAGGTTTTGCTTTGGTATCAATCAGAGACTTAGTATCTTCCTGACTAATAAGTGCAAAACTCAAAACCATTTCTAATGGCATTCCCAGAGCTTCAGAGAAAGTTACATGTGTGATTACTGTATTTTAGTGAACTCTTTCTAGTCCATAAACAATCTGAAAGAGGGCAGATTAGCTCAACTGGTTTGTTTTCCTGTAAAAAAGGAAAGATGCAAAGGAAAAAAACTCTCTCAGTTTTAAAAATATTTCGTATTTGCTGTATGCTAATGCTCTTTATAGCCACTATCTTAAAAGGTATGTATTTCTAGGAATATTTTCAATTATCTTTATACATAAAAATACGTATTCACCAGCAAACATATGGGACCACTCTGAATGTGATCTTCGGAGCAGTTATATCCATAGCAAACTGCCATTAATCTCTGTAGCCTAAGACTTAGCTTTCTAAGAAATAAGATGTCTTAATTTTCAGAATTTAGCCTCAATGTTCTTTAACCTTTAATCACACAGTCACTCAGTACCTATTTCACTGCAGTATATAGAGAAATTACATCCTGAATTAAGTACTGCACAGCTAAAGACTTAGGCTGACAGCCATTCTCAGAGTAATACCTAATAAAAAGCTAGAGCAATTAAGTAAAAAGAAGCAGACAGATACAACTCTCAAGACACCTGTTATTACTGAAATGAAAAGGCAGCATAAAAGATTCTTTGCACATTTAACAAAGCTAATACCCTCTTTCCCCTGAGGAATCTTAATCTGAAAGATCTCATATTAGTAATGAAGGACAAATCTAGCCTAAGAAAAATTTAAAGCCAAGATACTACTTAAACAGTCATTTTATTTCTTTATTTTTAAATACAGAACTAGAAGTACTCATTCATTTGTGGACATTTTTATTCATTTACTTGGGAAAGAGCAAGCAGCAGAACTCCCCATCCTGCTAGTCCGGGATGCAAAACATTCCTGTGAACCATTCCTTAGTTTTTGTGGGGTTTGTTTGGTTTTGGGTTTTTTTTTTTGAAGAGGAATTAATTAGATGAATGGGAAAGTGACCAGAATTCCACAAACACCTTCCCAAGTTCCACACTGAAATTTTCCCTCCCCAAAAACATCAAAAGTTATGAAAATTAAACAAGAGATCAGCAGTAACCTTTCAGAATTTATCCATTTGAAATAGAAATGGAAAGAAAGTACTGCAGCATTAAAGAGATCCTGTATTTGCCAGCAGTTTTTAAAAAATAAAATACCCTAACCAGAAGTTGATAGTTCTAGAACACTAACAGAATAACTATATACTTCTACATCTAAGAAAAGGAGTGAAGAGTGAAAGATTTGCATAACAAGGCCAAAGACAAACTGCTGTGAAGCACACGTACTTAGGCAGATTTGCAATACCCTTTTTGCTTTCAGTATATGCATTGCTATATATAAAAGATTACTTTCTTTCCCTATTCAATCCACAACTTTAAGTTTTTTTCTACCCACCATCCCTCAAAAACCCCCAAAACAAACAAAAAACAAAACCAAGCCCCATCAAATCAAGGTTTTATTTTCCTGTTTACAGCTGCTGAAATCAGCCTTTAATGCTGAAATTTAAGAAAACACTTTCTGAGCAAAACAGTTTCTAAGATTTACCTTGACCTGTTTGTACCTTATGGCAAACAATCAGGCTTTTACAACACAAAGTGAAAATTATGGATACCCAGGAAGATAATCTTTAGGATTTAGCTCATCACAGGGAATAAAGGACTGTAAAAAAGAGGGACCACCATTTGTGCACTGCTCCAGGGGAACACTGCTCACAGAACTCAAAGCTATCTTGAAAAGAGCCAGCTTGTTCTATATACCACAACACAGGAAAATAAATTCTACTACATTTCAGAGCTCTATCACTTAATAACAAACAAAACAAAAATCCCACTGATTGAGCCCAGTAAAGACAAGGAAAGATGGAACAACCTGTATGTTCACTTCAGCATGAAGAATCCAGAGAATACTGAGTAACTAAGCCATCAGCAGAGCCACTACACCTATCTTGGTCAAAATGAGAATTTAGGATTTGGAGTTCAGAAAATTAAATTACCCACTTAGCATTAAAGTATTAAAAACAGAATACTCTGACAATTAAAAGAGGAATAAAAGCCAAAGTACATTACTGAATAAATCCTGCAAATACTTTTATAGTACCATTGGAAGACACAACACAAGTGTGACATAGAAACATTTATCAGAGACCTGTCTTTGGAATAATGTCCCAAAACCCACTATGCCTTAAGGAGCAAGAAATGGCTGGGGACGTTAAAAAAAAAAAAAAAAAAAAAAAAGACCACACACAATCCCCCAAAACCCACAAAAAAACCCAAACACAAATCCAACCAACTAACACAACACCAAACAAACCCAACAAAAAAGCAAAACACAAACAAAAAAATCCTAGACATTTAAGATAGCTGTAACTATGGCTAACACTTTAGCTTTTATTACATGGTTTTAGTTTTTTAAAAAAATCATCTAAAACGTGTGCACTGTAGATCACTTAGGCAATATTTAAGGTGATTCTTCCTGGACAGATTTTTTCAACTTGAAAAGACTTACCCAACATTTTGGATTTCTGTAGGTTTTCATTTTTGTTTGTTTTTAAATTATGCCTTAGATAACATTTCACACAGTGGTTATGTAACACTGCTGCTGTCAGTTTTACTTTGTCTCAGGCCTACTATACTGTATAATTACAACACATCTCTACACAGTGCAGAGTTTCTTCCCATATCAGAGAAAGGTTTCTGTTTCTATAGCTATGAAGGTATATTTTTAATCGCCCAGAAAGGCCACAGAATTGTACTAGGGGTTGCAGAGGGAGGAGAGAACCAAGGTCCACAAAGCAATAACTATGGCAAGATAACTCTACCAACTGTCCATTCTCTAGACATTTTGAGGAAAATTCAGCCTCAAAGAGCACACAACAAAAGGAGCAAAACAAAGGGAAAAGCTCTGTTCAAAGGAAAATTAAAACCTACTAAAAAAATCCCAAGTCATTCTCAATTTTACCTTTTTTTCCTAGCTGCATTCAAAATATCTGGGTGGTAGTAAATCTCTGTGTGATACTGTACCTTACCTTTAAATATGATCCGTAGTATTTTGTTACATAGGGACTATCACACTGACTTAAAACAGTTATTTCTTGTTGTATATCTTCTATTTCATCTTCTGCTTCCTCAAGGTCTATAATTTTTATAGCAACCACCTGCTGTGTCCTATTATCAATTCCTTTAAAGACTTCACCAAAGGAGCCTTTCCCAATGCGTTCCAGTTTTGTGAAGAGTTCTTCTGGGTCTGCTCTGTGGTTCTAGAAAAAAAGGAGGGGAGAGATACACAAGTTAATTCCGAGTTATTAGGCCTCACTACTTCCCAAGAAAAACATCATCCAGATTTATCATCACTAGAAGGCTTGCATCAGATAAATTTATTTCCTGCAGACTAACTTTCAATTCAGCTACTAGTTATAGAACACACATTATGCAATTATGTCAGAGGTAAATGAGCCTCACCAGGGAAGGAGACAGGTACAAACCTCATTCCACTTCCCCATATAACCCTTTAAAACAAAACAATAGAGCTGTTCTTAATGTTAATCCTATCTGTACAGTAATTCAGAAGATGGGGGAATGCAATGACTGGCACAGAACCCAATCTAACATCATCATCACCCATGCAGAGAAGGCCAGGCTTTCCACCTGCCCAACAGCCTTGGGCAGACAAATCAGGTAACGCAGTGTGGAGCTCGCTGTGAGAGCACCGCACAACCACTGTGGCATTCACCAGCACATTCTGAGATCTGGAAAGATCAGGCATCTTGAAGGCAGCTAAAGCGCTAACAGAAAGTAGGGCAAAAAGGCCTGAGCTATGTTCAGAGAAGGAATCCGAAGGCTGGAGCAGAGTACTGAAACTAGGGTACTGGTCAGAACTGGCTGGCATCATCCAAGCATGCCTTGCAAAGGGGAGCAGAGCAGCAGACAGCACAGCACTGCTGAGGACACCTGGCTTGCAAACTCTGTTGCTTAACTACTCTTTAGACCAGCAGGCTGATTATTATACAAATATTTTTAATTTCTCAGCCCCATTCAAGTAGTCACAAGGGAAAGAAAAGGAAGCAAAATTCTCATTTTCCTGTCAAGATTAAACATGCTATGTGGCTGCTTAGAGAACTGTGTGTATCCAAAAACCACAGCAGTGGCTCCTGAAGGCTAAGGAAGACTTCCTCCACAGTTTAAGAACACAAAAAACTTCAGACTATAGTATGAAAGTTTACAGAAAAGTGTTTTTAAGAGGTAAGACAGATATGCTAAGAGAACAGTCCATCCTTTGCACAGCAACATAATTAAGCATATAGCTGCTGTCAGAACTGGGCAACTCCTTGCACAAATCCATCTTTGATCAAGAAACATCAGCCCCCAGAAGATCCTCCAATTCAATAGCAACATTTGAAAATATGAGAAATGCTTTGCTTTAGGTCTTTCTCACACTCCACAACTCAGAGCCAGCAAAAGAAGTGAGTTTTGGCAAAAGCTGACATTCAACCCAAGGGACAGACTACCCTACATAACAAAACGCTCAAGCATTAGCATGAAACTCCAGAAAACATCTTTACACTGGTGTTCTTGCAAGTGGAT